>UFQX01000053.1:1216167-1402700 GCA_900497675.1 Arapaima gigas
ACCCCCCCCCCCCCCCCCTTGCACTTCTGCTTTGGGGCATCACATCAAATGTTGTCCAATCGCCTGCCAGGCCACCTCCCCATGCTAATGTGGACCATCTTGCCCAGAATTTTTTACTGGCACTTCAGTCTGAGGCTGGTGGCAACAGGGGGCAAGGCGTGAATGAGAGTGGTCTGGCAGTTCCAGGAGTGGCCAGGTCCCTCTCGCTGAACACTCTTCCACCAACAGGGTAGGTTGAGGAGGGGACAGGTAAGCGCTGCCTCTCACTCCTGAAGCTTTGCTCCTTTTTCCTGCCATACACAACTACAAATGGTCCATCAATCTCTGCTGATCTCTTGAAATTTTGATGTCTTGATGGGGCTTTTGACTTCTTAACAGATGAAGAGGTGAACTTGGTGTTCTTATAGACGAATGTTCTGTTTTGTACCATCTGTATGACGTTTTCCAAATTTTTCAGAGAAATCAAGTGTTAACCGCCAGTGTCATTGAGTTATGTTGCGCATATGAAACACTTTGAAATCCTTGTGTATTTGATCTGCATTCTGTCCACTTGTGACAGTTAAGAATTTGAAGTAAGAGAGAATTTGTCCAGAGCAATGGCTGCCGTTTGCGACCACAGCTGAGCAAGTGACAGTGTTTATTTTAAGACAGCCTTTGAATTTCATACTACAGCAACAGCTGCAGAGTGTGTGGGTCATGGGATCTGTAGATTCTTCAAACATAGCTTGATCTGTTGCTTAATATGCCAGGGAAAGGTGGCCAACACGGTTTGGCCACAAAGCTGTCCTCTGCAGACAATTTGCTTTCAAGTTGAATCTTTTCTCCAAGAATCTAAACACACATTTCATCACAAATAACTGCGTAGCTAAAATGTGAGGTGCCAGTTGTTAATAATAACCTAAACAATATGTGTACAAATGTGCCACATGCATGTGAAGTTGTTTTTTGATGCTTTTGGTTACTGGAACGAGTTTTATTTTACAAACTGTTTAGGTGTATACCCCACATGTTTCAATTTAACTTGAGATATGAGTTCAACTCTTTAAAAATGAACAGTGTGACTGGGAGGTCACTTATGAAAAAAACACAGTACTTTCAGCAAGTGAGGGCTGCTGTGATTTCTCAGCTCGCCACGTTACTACTCCGTGATCCCTAACAGATGCCTGTGCATGTCCAGTTGGCAGAAGGTAAAGAGACCCACACATCTAGTGGGTGTGTGATCACCTTGGTGTACACTGAACCTTCTGCATTGCACCACTGTAGCAGCAGGAGTATGGACTGGAAAGCTGGCACCGTGGTACGAGGCTACTATGGTGGCAGGTTGCTAATTTTGGTGGAAGTTAAAGAATGGTAGTGGCAGGAGACTGTGCTAGCAAGTGGATGGAAACAATGAAAGATCCACAGGGGTGGCAGCAAGGGGACAGTGGCAACTACACTTGGATGAAGGTCAGGGGCACTGATATAGACCTTCATTCTGTATAACTTATTTTTTTAAGAATGACACTGAGACTTATAACTCACTTTTTTACTGGGATCTCTGCAGTTCTAGAGATCTGTAGTTCCCATATACACTGTAGTTGCATATGTTTTTGCTTTACTGTACCTGTGCAAGCCCCCCTAGGATGTTCTTTAGAGTCTAGCTCTGTAAGAGCACTGCTTCACAGTGACTGCCACAGGACAGGTCTGTTGTAGTACAGTAACAAGTGAACACTGGTGCAGCTCCACACTAGTCAGAAGACTTTAGCAGAAAAAAAGCTTATGTAAAAAATATTTAGTACATGATGTTTTACTGCTAGCTGACAGTAGGTCGTTCCAGTCACATTTTGCGTTATACACTTGCAATGTACATAAGGCAGTAGACAATAAATGCTGGTGGGCCTGGGAGGCCCAGAAGATGTCAGTAATCAACAATAATGTGTTCACAGTTGATCCTGCCTATATGACGGTAGTGTTCCTGGAGACAGTAATCGGTGAAAGGCTTTCTTTGTTTATGTCCCTCCTTGACAAGTGGTAAGATGTGCTGCAAAAAGATTTTCATTAGTAAGAATCAGATTTCTGCATTTTGATTTTATTGAGTTTCCTACTGTTGCTTCCGGCGATTAAGCATCTTGTTAACTGAGATGTTTTCTTCTTAATCATATGGGTAAGGAGTATTTGGAGGGGTGCCTACATTTTGTGGATTTTTACATTTTGTTAATTTGATTACAGTCTTCTGCTTCTAAGCTGACATTTATTTTTTTTATGCAGTCCTTCCATGATCACTATGTCCTGCCCATGTTTACACACTGTGGTTGTCATTCAGTCGAGTCTGATCCTTTGTGACCTCGTGGACTTTAGCACACCAGATCTAACCGTCTACTATCTCTCTAGTTCTCTCAGATTTATGTCCTTTATTTTAATAATATCTTCCATCTATCTCAACCTCTTACTACAGTAGGGAAAAATAAATTCCTTTCAAATTTTTATCTGTTAATTTAAATCTATACTAGGTTTTAAAATGCAAAATTAGCTTATATCCTGCTGAGGAGCAAGATACCGTGAAAAGATGTAGCACCATTCAACGGTTTGAGTACACCTTGGCAGCTTAGGTAATACTTGTATGGCGCAAAGACGACTGTTGACTTATACTTATTACTGTGTGACAGTTTCTTAGCCTGGATCCCCACAGGAAAAAATAGTAACACTGGATAGGATCAGACAGCAGAATAACATGAAGAAAGTTTACCTCTGCTGCTAGCATGTTGCTCTAAGGACTGTTTCAAATCCGAGTGTGATGCAGAGTGATCTCTTTATGCCAGAAAACAACTATCTTGAATTTTGAGCACTGAGGAGTGCAGTCATATGCAGTGAACCAATAATCGAATGTTGGTCAGGAACTGGCATGGATCCAGGAGAACACAGTGGAGGTAAACAGTGCAGTACATCGGCCCACGATGCATTACAGTTCTAGACCTTTTCTGAGAATGCCAGCAATGTGAGACAAGGCTTCCCCCTCATTGCTCATGGATAAACATGGGATTGAAAACATCCAGCTTTGACCTTTATAGTGTGACTCATGAGCTTGTAAAGCGTGGGGATGCATTCTAACTTTTTGGTTTGACTAAGAACGTCATAATTGCGTGTGCCGACCTAAAGGCAATTCTGCTGCAGTCTCATCTTAAATGGCATAAACAGTCATTTCAAGCTGAACACATCTTATAGTAATTAAAACAAAAAACAACATACATCAAAAGTAAAATAAAACTAGTAATTTGGAGGTGGTAGCCTGGAGGATGGATTTCTACTCAGTGGGAACAGGGCATGTCGCCATTTTTTTCCCTAGTATTTTTCTGCATCCCTGAATAATTTTCTGTTGCAGTTTCTGCACTTTATTAAATTGTTGAAGTAGTTCGAGATGACAAAATTCAGCTATTATTATTAGCAGACTGTTCAGGTCAGTGTCCTGACAGTCTAAAGCAAGGCACAAGGCTTAGCATGGGACACCAGACCATCACTGGGTAGCCAGACACACACTGTGGCTCAAACAGTGGCTCATGCATTCACACACTATGAACAATTGTAGCATCATCCAACCTGAAACACATGACTTTCGACTGGCAAAAAAATGCTCGTGATGGAAAGTGATGTTAACTGGTCTTTCAAAAGCCTCACTCAGTGACGCACACTTCTCTCCTGCTTAAAAACATTTAGATGTGTGTTAGCAAACAGTGCCTTATATGACCAATAATTTATTACATGGCCGCAACCAGCATAATCCAATGAATCGCTTTGGTTGTTTGCCTGAAATTGCTGCTGCAGCTCTTGTCAGTTGTGTTTTTGACTTGAGAGAAAGTTCTGCCTCATAAAATTCACACTGAACTACTGCTGGTCTTATGACACACATGCTGGTGTAATAATGTTATCATCCGTGTACAAGAAAAGCCTGTGACTTTTCATTTGTGCCCCTCTTCATTCCCGTTGCTGATTTCCTACTGCTATCCAGTGAGTTTCTATGCCCTTTTAAAGTGAGTTTTTGTTCTTTATGCAAAGGAAGAGATCTCAGAATCAACCTATATGTACAGCAGCTCAAAGACATCCTCACTAGACTATTATATTTTTATCTGTATTTTGTTGGAGCTCTGTAAGTGATAAATTACATTCCTCATGAATTAAACATTCTTACTGATCTTTGCATCATAATATTTGTTATACGTCCAGGTCCAGTATATACATTATACTTTGCAATTGTTTTATTTTCACAAAATCAACTGTCTGCATTCTAGCTTGTCAACTGACAAATACAGTGGGAACCTGTTTGTATAAATACAGACAACTCAACTTGTTTGTCAGATACCACTCTTAGTACCAGCATCACTTGAGTAGCTGCCCGTAACACTGAAAGTCAAAAGCGAAGATAATCATGAAATGATGTCGGTATTTAGAGCTTAGGAGACAAGTGGGCCTGAAAGACTTGTTCTGAAACTTATTCTGAGTGTTGGAAAGTTTGTATAATTCAATTTGTTCATATTTTCAAAGTTACTGTTATAATTATTTTAGAGTTATAATAAATCGTACATAATACAGAAATCCATTTATTCACAGGTTAGCTTCTGTAGAAACCTTAAATAAAATAATAATATATGAATAAAAAGCAATAAAAATACTCTATAACAATCAGGCTCAGTCAGTGTGGAGTTTATTTTCGCTCTTTGTCTACATGGGTTTTCTCTGGGTGCCCCAGTTTCCTCCCACAGTTTGAGGACATGTGTTTCAGGTGTACTGGTGACTCTAAATCACCAGTAGTGTGTGAATGTGTGTGAGGGTGTAAATGGTATGGAAGTCACTGGAAAGAAGGCAGTCTGGTCCTGTTTGGGAGTGCTTTTTTACTGGCAAATAATGGTTAGATGCAGAAACACAGGTGGTTCCTGCTCCATAGGTGGCTATTGCTCCAACAATTTATTAGTAATGAGAACATTGAAGAAAGTAAAAATAAACAAATAAACTGGGAAATGTTTGCACTTTAAAAAAAAATTATTCCTGGCATACTGGCAGCATGAGAAGCCAGTATATTTTTACAACAGATAAGTAAATGACTTTTTTTCTTTCATACAAACTTTACATAATGCAAGAATATTCGTCTTTCCCCCTCATTCTGCACAACCACAATAGCAAAAAAGCAGTCAGACAAATGAAACAGTAATGGAGGTAGGATAAGAATGTACTTAGTCTATACAAAAATGTAGGGCCTAACACTGCGCTTACAAATAATCATATGGGATTTTTATCATGTTTGTTCTCTGACTTCTTTCTTTATGCCTTAGTTGCAGTTCCAGTTTCATGACCATGTTTGTTCCAAAGATTTAATTTAATACAAAGAATTTTCTATTTACTTATTTCATTTGTTTTGGGTTATTTAGTGTATACTTCATAAGGAAATAGAATATCATAGAAAAGCTATTTCATTCTGAAGGACTGAGTAGTATAATGTAATTTTTAGCTTTATGAAACTATAAAAAACTACTTTTAGTTTTCTATAACCTCATCTTCATACCAAGACTTTGCTGCTCCCAGGATTTTCACATATTCTCATATTTTGTTTTGCCTGTTTCCTGTCAGGGTTACTGTTTACCATCTAATGAGGAAAAAAACACTCGATTAAATAATTAAATTTTCATTTAAAAAGGGTATGTGCAACACTATAAAGTTATTGAAGATATATTTCTCAAGGTCATAGTATAATGTATAGCAACCATAGTCGCCAACACTTGTGCACAACTTATACTATACACTTCAGTTTCTGTATTCACTACAGCTCTTGAAAATGAATACCTTAATAATAGTATTCCATTGCAAAGTTTTGCTATAATTAATATTTATACAAAGCTTATGCATGATAAAAAATTGAAGTGTGAATAAAAGGCAAAATAAATGTCAAAAAATCAACAAATAAATACCATACAGTACTGAACAGTGTACTGCAACAAAATAACATTGCAGCTGTATGTAATGTAGTAAATTGTGCTGTACACTGTTACCAATTCATCTGAAACCAGACTTGCGCATCTGTGCACCCACAGCAGTGTCTTATCAGCTGTTTACGCCTGTTTTACATTTTCTGGACTCGTTTGCACTGTGTCACTGCATTTACTGCACATTTCATTAAAAAAAAAACCCTATTTATTTAAACACTCTTTGTTGTGTCAAACAAAGAGGTGCACAGAGCGGATTACTTTAACACACGTCATTAATCCATTTATTCAACATCTCATAATACTGAATTCCTGCTGCAAAAACCGTACATGCGCCATCTCATCTACCATGTGTAACACAGTGATGCTGGGGGCACTAACATGCAAAAATTCCTGTACTGTATGTGTATCATGTGTTATAATGGCTGTTAATGTATAATGACATAAGGAGTTGCATGCAAATTAATGACAGCATTAAGTGTTTTCTAATTAGACAACTATTGTTTACAGTGATTTATCATGCTGAAATCATGGGTTGTTATTAAAAAATGGAAATAATAGCTCACATAAATTACAAAGATTGAAAAAGGTTTAAAAGATACAAAGAACTGATGTGCATGTTTTCACCAAAACTGAAGATTTAAAAGTAAATAAAACCTGCATTGTCCCCACAGTTTTTTTTTATGATAGGCTGGGAGTGTATTTATTTCTCTTTCTCCCCACATTTAAAATGATGAAAAATAGCCACTTGGTTTCAGCAGTTTCAGTATCTGACACTTCACTTCAGTTCAGGAATGAATTAGATTCAGATATTTAGGGATTACTGTATATTAAACATCCAGCCAACTGGTTAACTTTATCAAAAGAAATGATTGCTAGGAAATGTATAACTCTTTTGACCTTTTCATTCGGAATTCTGGTATTGGGGTTTCTTTCTGCAAGTTTCCTGCCTTGTAGGTCAGCAGTCAGGCAGATGTGTCTCAAGACTCAATTTATATAAAGAATGCAGGCCCAGCTATGCATAGTATTCCATCCCCTCCTCTGGGCAGCTGCTTCTCTCAGTCACACTCAGGCAGCCCACTGGCATAGCAGCAGTTATGGTGCTCAACACCAGACCCCAGCATTGGGAGTTCCAGTCTCAGGATTGCCAATGCTGTGGGACAACGATCTTCTAAAATATCAGCTCTGTTTGCAGACTATGGAATATGTGGGCAATGCAGGTTTTATTTACTTTTAAATCTTCGGTTTTGGTGAAGATGTGCGTATCATTTCTTTGTATCTTTTAAACCTTTTTCAGTTTTTGTAATTTATGTGAGCTATTACTTCCATTTTTAAAACAGGTGATAGAAGTCTGGAAAGAGTAAATGTTTAGTGAACTAGTTTGCTGTCACAGTTCTGTGGTAATTAATGATATCAGTAAATTGTTAGTTGAGTACAGTGAACCTCAAAAAGTTCATCTTTTCAAACTAACATCAAGGGATTGACTGACTGAAGGGAATGTATTACAGGTTGTACAGGGCACTGGCAAATGGGCCACAAGATAACCAGGCTGAAACCAAAAAAGAGAATTTCTACAGCTAACAGTCATATCTAATAAATGTATTTATAACAGGATATATACCACATTTAGCCGCAACATTTTTTACAAATACACCCGTCTCTTACATAACAGCATTAACTTTTTCCATTACATCACCCCATTAAGTGAATTCCCAGAGTTGCGGAGATCCACACCTTTCTCCAGAAGAATAGGTTGCAAGGCAGGGCACACCCTGGCTGAAGCAATCTTGATAATTTGGCTCACAGATCTTTATGACATAAAACAGTAAAAATCACAAAATCATAGACTGTCTTTCACTCTGTAAATACTATTCCGTTAGAGTCACTGTGTAGCATTTCTAACAAATGTTTGACGTGACACGAGCCTTGTTTACACTAGAGTAAAGGTATTCATGATTTAAAAGCTATTTGTATGATTTAAACAACTGAGTTAAGCATTAAGTGTTTATATTTTAATTCTAAAAGTTAGTAATAAGGTGATAAAAAATGATAAAATACACAATGGAAGTAAAATGAGCAGGGCATATGCAAAGATACTTGGATGGAAAATAGTGTATAATTTTATATGAAGTTGTAGTGGTTTTTCATTAAGTAAGTGCTAAGGGCAATTTTGTCCAGCCAAGCCATTGATTTGTCATTTCTCATCAATGTCTAAAACCTTAAAATAGGAAAAGCACCTCTGGAATGGTTAGTTGTTTATGCCTGAGAAGTTATCATCATTCCATGACCTAGTATGACATCTAATATCATCCACCAATGGTATGAAAAATATGCTCATATCATAATGTCCCCCTATGCCTGATTGAAAGTTGATCTGTGCCACTCCGCAGGGTGGGGTTTCTCATACTTCAGTAAGTATTGAGTGTTGCATGGAGCTCTACTGGACAGAAGGCAGACACGTTTCTCCAGCCAGAGCAGAATTCTTTACATCTAGTTTTGAATATTTTTCAAAAGTTAAAAAATTCGTACCCTTTGTTTTACATTTTACATTTAGCAGACAGTTCTCTGAAGCAGTGTGCAACTTATGGGAAACAAAAGTGCATTTCACAAGATGAAGAGCTTTAGATACACACGGTACAGCTTGTTTGTCAGATACCACTCTTAGTACCGGCATCACTTGAGTAGCTGCCCGTAGCACTGAAAGTCAAAACATGAAATGATATTTAGAGATTAGGAGACAAGTAGGCCTGAAAGACATGTTCTGAGACTCATTCTGAGTGTTGGAAAGGATTCAGCAGTTTTGTACAAGAAAATGAGTTCTTTACACTATTAACTAGGTAAAACCAACTGCCTGTGGATTTTTATCCATGGAACCAATAAGAGGAGGCGATGGAGCAGGCACTCTTTCTAGGGTGTAGAAAATGACCAACTGCTATTAGTGTTGTAGAGAATGATCTGGTCTTCTGAAGCATCTTGCAATTTTTTATTTTATAGATTGAACAGAACTTTCCCATTGGTTTTAATGATGTGTATAACTGAAGTAGTAAAAGTTTGTTTGCTGCTTTTGACATGCATCTCCTTATTCTACAGGCTCTGACAGAGATCCAGGCGAAAGGCACACTTTCCCTAAAGGAAGAGAGTCAGCAGTAAGTTGCTATTAATATCAAGTTTCTTGCATTTAATTCTTTATTAATCTACCAGCAGCCAAAATAATATACAACATAATACAGAAAATAACGGCGACACTGAATCCATGAATTACACAGAGCTCTGCAGTCCGAGATGATAAAAAGCTCAGTGGGATTCACATATTAAATGAAACCAGCAGCATACTATGCCTGGCAGAAAATGTAGAGGATTCCAGTCTCCTGTCTGCAACAGAAGACACTGATCCAGTTGTTTATTATGTAGTATCATGCATTAACAAAAAAAACCCTGATAATTTCAAGTTATTCATCTTATATTTGTTGTATATCTGAGACTGTTAAATCTTTTTTTCTTTCTGAATACTTACATAAAGGACAAAAAGCAGCCACCTTCCTTGGACAGGCCAGCTGCTGCTCCATATCCGACTCTTCATCCCAGCACCACAGCAGAAGAGCAGGAAAGCCCAGAGAGATTGGTGAGTCAGTCTCATTCGGACTTTCTACTGATCAGCATTTTAGAGCTGGTGATAATTATTCACATTGTGACTTTTGTTTCTATTTCTCAAGACTGTTCTGCACAAGACTTTCGTTGCTCTAACTATAGTTACTAGCTGGATTTTATAGCTTAATTTGTAAAGAACAAAAAGGGTAAAGGGTAGAACTGTATGTAAAATGAGTAACAATACAAGTTGTGAGATATCATTCAAAGAATTCATTTATAATAGTTTTCAGTCAGCATCTGGCTTAACATTTGTTTCTTAACATTTGCATTGTTTGATGTCTGTTTAATTTTAACAGTTTATGTTTGATGAGAATATGACATGAACAGGTTGGCCATGATCGTACATAGTAGGAGTTAGGAGACATAAATTACTGTGCTGTTCTCTCTGGTCTCAGGCTCAGAAGGAGAAGCTACATGAAGAGTTGAAGAAGGTGCTGAGTCTGAAGCGAAGCTGTTTAAAAGAAATGCCTCACCCTTCCCAAGGAGCCATGAATCCCTCTGTGCAGGTCAGTGTATCACAAGCAGGAGGCCCACCAAGCCTTTCCCTTCAGTGATCTTCATGGTATCTGGAAGAGTTATAAAATTCCTTTAGGTGACTTTTTGAAATAAAAAATGTTTTTTTACATTTCAGCTTCTTTCCATACATCTGTCCTGTGAAGTCTATTACTACAGTTAGAACTGTCCAATATTAGAAGCTCAAAATGGGATCACTTTTGATTATGTATAATGGTCAACAGCTTCCTGGGACAGGTGGTTGTAAACAGTCTGCAATCCAGGATGCTTACACATCTTGATAATTTTTTTTAACCAGGAGGAGGCCCCTGCCTCAGAACTGGTGGAGGTTGTCATGGAGACAGAGGCAGAAGCTGGAGCCAGTGGCTACAGTGTTACAGGAGGGGGGCAGCGAGGTATTTTTGTCAAAGAAGTGCTGAAGGACTCACCTGCAGCAAAACACCTAAGCCTGCAGAAAGGTAAAAAATAACATGGAAATATTTAGCAGCAAAATTGTCAAGTTGTGAAACGTACCTTCTGAGGATGAAAAATTTATTCCAAAGTGACAAAAAAAATCTCAGACCAAGATTTTCCAATGAAGTGGAATAATACGTTAAATTTTTTTGGAAAAAGATATTTGTGCATCACTTATATTAAAATGATTTTTTAAAAATATAAACCACCACGGCAATCTTTTTCTTGTTGTCTGTATTATTTTCCAAAATAAGAGGGATAGTACACTAGAGCAAAAATGTTGATGTACCAATGACCACAACTGGAGTTTTTGCTCCTGTAAGGAATGCATGTCCCAGTACTGAAATTTGTTATAAATTATGCATTCATTCTTTCATTCATTAATTCATTAATGACTGTTACCCCTGCTTGTTCTAATTCAGGGTCTTGGTGGTCTTCAGTTTAGGCCAGTGTTAGGTGCTAGATTGGGTGCACCTTGAACAGGACACAACCACACACATTCACTCACACACACACACACACACACTCACTCTATGGGAAACTCAAAGTCACCAGTTCACCTAAAACACACTTCTTTGGATTGTGGGAGGAAACCAGAGCATCTAGGACTCACCACTCCATGCAGACTAAGCCAGATGAGAACTCCTGTCCCAACACACAGCCCAAGCATTGTTGTCATCATTGTTCCCTGTTACAAACTGATTAAATTACATTTAGATTTTACAAGGTCTGTATGTTGTTTCTTTTTCATTGGATGTGGATGAAATGGAGTTCCTCATTTACTGGTTTGTCTTATAAAACCTGAGAATTTTAATCAGTTGCTCATGAATTTCAAACTGCATTCAAATTAAACATGATATGGATGGATATGTTTGGTGCTGTAAATTACACTGACAGTACAAGGAAAAACATTATGTCAGCTTTTGTGAAAATGCAGCCTTTTATTATTCCAATGTTAGTACATAAATTAGTAGAATGCTAGTCAAAAGTTGGACTGGGCAATACTTTTATGGGATAAACTGGACAGAAGAGTGAAAACAAAGCAGCCCACAAGTGTCCTACATCTATGGGAATTACTGTAGAAAAGCTGGGAAAACTGGTTTCCTGTTGAAATTTGTTCACTTAATGAAAGAAACTAGTTTCCAGCAAACATTTCACTGGTACTGTATACTGAGTTTGTTTTATAAAGTATCAAAAATGTTACCTTGTAAATACAGATTTACATGTTACCTTTTCTTTTATCAATCTGTTCTGTGATGTCCTGTTCAAGTGCAACTTTTTACTTCAGTTTTCACATCCAAAATGAGAATGTTTAATAAAACTAGAAGTCTTCTTATTGATCACTATTGAAAATCCATTTAGTTTCTTATCCTTTCTTTGCTTGTTTCCTGCAGGAGATCAGTTACTTAGTGCCAGAGTATACTTTGATAATGTGAAGTATGAAGATGCCCTAAAGATCCTGCAGTGTGCTGAACCTTATAAGGTCTCCTTTTTACTAAAGAGGACAGTACCAGGCACTGACGTCAGCGTGCACCCTGGGGCTGCCCGTTTTGACCTGAAGGGACCCAAAGCCAAAATGCCTAAAATGGTAACCAGAGTTGCTGCACTATTCACTAACACTCCACTCCACTCTTAAAAAGTCTAAACAGTTTGAGAGAGCAGTCATGAAAGGTGTGGGACGGTATGAAGTCTTAAATTTGTAATTACTGTAGGAAAAATCTAAAACGATCCTTTCAGAAGATATATACCTCTCGGACACAGATTTCACAATTGCATCTTAAACAGTCTGCATTATTCTTTATGCCAACAAAATCTGAAAGTTTTATTTTTACTGGTTTTATCATGGGAAGAGCATATTAAACTCTTTCTTGAAGAACAGGTGTAGCTCTATTGGTATGACCCTGAAACTCTGGAACAATGCGGTGGTTTTTCTGTGGAACTGTCCTCAGGCAGTCCTGTTGAAGATGTGACACTTCCTTTTCAAATTCCTGTCCACTAGTGATTTTGTCTTGAGATGTGGGACATGGTTAGATCCTTACTAATTCCCATGGTAATAAAGCAGGTTTCTTCCACAATTCTCACCTAACACTGAAACATGTAATATAAATGCTTCCTGCCACAATTTCTGTTTAATCACTAATGACTTTATGTATTATGTGTTCATTTCTCAAAAATACATATTTAAATGACAAAAAGTGATACACTAGCTAATGTACATGTCTGCAGTAGGAAAATCTGTGAAAATATAATGTGTCTCTAGTACTAGGGGAGTTAGTGTAGTAACAGTGACTGCTTAGTTGGAGTCAGATCTGATAGTTTTGTCCTGAAATAACCTGTCAAGAGAGACTCAGCTTGTTTCTTTCAAATTTTTCGCCTATCAAGCCAAATGTAACACTTTAATAAACTGTGACTGTAACATGTAATCCACTGATTATCATGGATTTTCAGTGGTTAGATTCAGATGATGCAGAGCTGGTGCAGTATTTGTACAAGGTCATGAGAAATGTTCTTCTTAACTGTGATGTTTGGTCAGTGTAGAAGAGATATTTGTCTTCTGCACACCAAAACAAAACTCTATACACACACACACACACACACACATATCTCTCCATGAAAGCCCTGATACCTGCATTCTCCACAACTTGAATGGCCATCTTTTGATCAAGACCTTTGTGTTACTGATGACTGATATGTCCAGTCAACTTTACCTGAGGGTTGCGATCCAGAAGAGGAGGCCTAATGTAAAATGGCATAATGCGACAATATTTTTCCCCTAATAATGTTTATTGCCATAAATGCGTTCTGTAAACAGCAACATGTGCACCTAACTACCCATGTTTATATTGTTGAATGTTTGAAAACACCATTAATAAATGCAACAGCATAATAACAGTAATAATATAAATGCAGTAATTAATAATGAAGTACATTTATTCATTAATTTGTTGAGGAGGCTACCATTTTCTCCATTCTATCTAGCATTGCTTGACACACATATGTAGATTTAAGAGCACTGAAAGGAGCACCAGCTTTCGAACTTGGCTTTATCACTCTGCACTATCAAGTTTGTACTTATAATGCTTGCATTCATACGCAGTGTTTTATTTACGCCAACTGTCATACTTTGCTAACACTTCTAACTTTTATTCTAATGAAACCGATGGCCTGCGATGCTTTTGCTGACTTGCACCTTTGCTTGGATGCTGGGGTGACATTTTGAAACATTAATTCATGCAAATCAATGCAAACCCACACAGACCCGCAAAGCACAGCGCCACATGGGATGCGCAAGCAGTCTCGTGTTACTGTAGTTCGGGTTCATGTAATTTTGACAAATGTGCGTAATTGTAAAATGTAGGCTGTTACTCTGAAATTGCTTAATCCAAAAACGGTAAATTGCACATTAACTGAATTAAACAATTTCTTTTACTGAAACAGCAAGAAAACCCATATTACTTAACTAAATAAGTTACGTAGAACATGAGAATTTAATAGAATGAAGAACAAGAATTTAAAAATAATACTCTTTTAAGAATTTTGTTGTCCTGCTGTAAAAATGTATTTTGAGCTTTGCTGCAACTGACATTTTTGTCACATGCAGAAATATTTTGACTTGGAATTATCATTTTAGAATGACAAACAAATGAACTGAGGAAAACAAATTCTTACTCCAATGTTAGATTTCAGCAGTTAAAGCTGTTACATTTTTTACATCTTCTTATTTAACTAGTTAGGGTATCATAACCATTATGGTTCTGTCAACACCTTAATGAACAGTAATACTGTTTAAGAATATACCGTCCCACTGTTAAAGGAAATATGTGAAGCTTTTCACATTTTCAGTTTAGTACTGCAACTGCAGATATGTTTTACATTTGTATTGCAGAGCATCAAAAGCATTAAACCCTTCAAGGCTAAGAAAAAGCGAGGAGGAAGGTTTGGCTTGAAAAGACTGAAAGAGAACAAAAAAGCCAGAGCTGAAGCAGAGCTGAGAAAAGAAGAGTCCACAGAAAAGTTGGAGTACAGCCCTATGGATGTAGAGTTTGCTCTCCCAAAGTTCCACAAGCTGAGAAAGGGTAGGAAAATTCCTGTAGAAGGTGGACTGCAGTTCAGGGGATTTAAGCCATCACAAGCATCAGTGACAGGTAGAAAGAAAAAGACCATAAAGTTTCCCAAAATGAAAGTGAAAGGTGCTGCAGGGGATGTCAGTGTGGACTCAAGAAAGCCAGAGGGACAGATGAGTCTGACTACACCTGAACACGGTAAACAGGTGAAAGTATTTGAAAAAGTCAAGGCCAAAGGGAAGCGGCCAGCATTTGGGTTAGGTTTCACTAAAACTAAGAAAACTAAAGCACGCTTGCCTGAAATGAATGTGGAGCTGAAACCACCTGAGGCAAAACTGAGACCACCCTCAGTAGAATTTGATTTTAACTTACCATCTACTAAAAAAGATTTTGAACTTGTGAAACCCCATATAAAGGAAAGAGAGGCAGTAAAGTTGAATCCTCCTGAAGTGGAAAGTCCAAGTGGTATGACAAAGAAATCAAAGCTCCAGCTGCCAAAGGTTGAAATTCCATTGCATTTTCCTGAAAAAGAAACAGGGGATAAGACAAAAATTGATGTTCCAGAGGGAAAAGGTGGAAAGCAGATCCCATCAATCAGTGTCACAGCACCGAAACTGGATTTTGACTTGAGTCTCTCAGAAGGTAATAAAGGGTTGGGAAAAGATATAAAAGTAAAAGCAAAAGATGGAGATGAAGATAGACCAAAGTTAAAAATGGCAAAAATGTCACTGCCAAATTTTGGAAGTTCAAAACATGATGTAGAGGAATCTCTCCCAAAAGAAAAAGCTGCAACAGGAGTATCAGTTACTGGACATGGAGATGTTGAGAAGATTAAACTCCCTGCAATAAAATTCCCTGCCTTAGACATTTCAATAAACAAGCCTGACATTGATCTGCACCTACCAAAAGGCATAGGGGCATCTGAAACTGAAGCAAAGGGGGAAATGCATACAGAATATCATGACAATAAAAGCAGTCTAGATTTTAAGCTAAAAATGCCAAAGATATCCATCCCAAAGTTTGGAGGAAAAGCAAATGCTAAAGGGTCTGGAGCTGATATCAGCATTTCAGCACCTAGTGCTGATGTAAAAGGAACAAAAATGCCCACAGTTGATGTTTCACTACCTAAAGTGAAGTTATCAAATGTACAGATGGACATTGAAAGAGATGTTGGCAAAGATGGCAAATTCAAAATGCCCACAGTTGATGTTTCACTTCCAAAAGTAAAGTCACCAGAAGTAGACATTGATATTGAAGGACCTTCTGGTAAACCTGGCAAATTCAAAATGCCCACATTTGATGTTTCACTTCCAAAAATGAAATTACCAGACATAGAGGTGGATGTTGAAGGAGATGCTGGCAAAGACGGAAAATTCCAAATGCCCACAGTTGATGTTTCATTACCTAAAGTAAAGTCACCAGAAGTAGACATTGATATTGAAGGACCTTCTGGTAAACCTGGCAAATTCAAAATGCCCACATTTGATGTTTCACTTCCAAAAATGAAATTACCAGATGTAGAGGTAGATGTTGAAGGAGATGATGGCAGAGATGTGAAATTTAAAATGCCCTCAATTGATGTTTCACTTCCAAAAGTGAAGTTACCAAATGTACAGATGGATGTTGAAGGAGATGCTGGCAAAGATGGCAAATTTAAAATCCCCACAATTGATGTTTCACTTCCAAAAGTAAAGTCACCAGAAGTGGATGTTGATATTGAAGGACCTGCTGGTAAACCTGGCAAATTCAAAATGCCCACATTTGATGTTTCACTTCCAAAAATGAAATTACCAGACATAGAGGTGGATATTGAAGGAGATGCAGCCAAAGATATGAAATTTAAAATGCCCTCAATTGATGTTTCACTTCCAAAAGTGAAGTTACCAAATGTACAGATGGATGTTGAAGGAGATGCTGGCAAAGATGGCAAATTTAAAATCCCCACAATTGATGTTTCACTTCCAAAAGTAAAGTCACCAGAAGTGGATGTTGATATTGAAGGACTTGTTGATAAACCAGGCATGTTCAAAATGCCTACATTTGATGTTTCTCTTCCAAAATTGAAGTCACCAGAAGCAGACATTGATGTTGAAGGACCTGCTGGTAAACCTGGCAAATTTAAAATCCCCACGATTGATGTTTCACTTCCAAAAGTAAAGTCGCCAGAAGTAGACATTGATATTGAAGGACCTTCTGGTAAACCTGGCAAATTCAAAATGCCCACATTTGATGTTTCACTTCCAAAAGTAAAGTCACCAGAAGCAGACACTGATGTTGAAGGACCTGCTCATAAACCTGGCAAATTTAAAATGCCCANATTGAAGGAGATGCAGCCAAAGATATGAAATTTAAAATGCCCTCAATTGATGTTTCACTTCCAAAAATAAAGTTACCCGATGTACAGACGGAATTTGAAGGAGATGCTGGCAAAGATGGGAAATTCAAAATCCCCACAGTTGATGTTTCACTTCCAAAAGTAAAGTCACCAGAAGTGGATGTTGATATTGAAGGACCTGCTGGTAAACCTGGCAAATTTAAAATCCCCACGATTGATGTTTCACTTCCAAAAGTAAAGTCGCCAGAAGTAGACATTGATATTGAAGGACCTTCTGGTAAACCTGGCAAATTCAAAATGCCCACATTTGATGTTTCACTTCCAAAAGTAAAGTCACCAGAAGCAGACACTGATGTTGAAGGACCTGCTCATAAACCTGGCAAATTTAAAATGCCCACAGTTGATGTTTCATTACCTAAAGTAAAGTCACCAGAAGTAGACATTGAAATTGAAGGACCTTCTGGTAAACCTGGCAAATTCAAAATGCCCACATTTGATGTTTCACTTCCAAAAATGAAATTACCAGACATAGAGGTGGATGTTGAAGGAGATGCTGGCAAAGACAGAAAATTCAAAATGCCCACAATTGATGTTTCATTACCTAAAGTAAAGTCACCAGAAGTAGACATTGATATTGAAGGACCTTCTGGTAAACCTGGCAAATTCAAAATGCCCACATTTGATATTTCTCTTCCAAAAAGGAAATTACCAGATGTAGAGGTGGAAGTTGAAAGTGATGCTGGCAAANATATAGAAGGACCTCCTGGTAAACCTGGCAAATTCAAAATGCCCACATTTAATGTTTCACTTCCAAAAATGAAATTACCAGACATAAAGATGGATGTTAAAGGAGATGCTGGCAAAGATGGAAAATTTAAAATCCCCACAGTTGATGTTTCACTTCCAAAAGTCAAGTCACCAGAAGTGGATGTTGATAATGAAGGAACTGCTGGTAAGCCTGGCAAATTCAAAATGCCCACATTTGATGTTTCACTTCCAAAAATGAAATTACCAGACGTAGAGTTGGATGCTGAAGGAGATGCAGCCAAAGATATAAAATTTAAAATGCCCTCAATTGATGTTTTACTTCCAAAAGTGAAGTTACCAGATGTACAGAAGGATGTTGAAGGAGATGCTGGCAAAAATGGAAAATTTAAAATGCCCTCAATTGATGTTTCACTACCTAAAGTAAAGTCACCAGAAGTGGATGCTGATATAGAAGGACCTCCTGGTAAACCTGGCAAATTCAAAATGCCCACATTTAATGTTTCACTTCCAAAAATGAAATTACCAGACATAAAGATGGATGTTAAAGGAGATGCTGGCAAAGATGGAAAATTTAAAATCCCCACAGTTGATGTTTCACTTCCAAAAGTCAAGTCACCAGAAGTGGATGTTGATAATGAAGGAACTGCTGGTAAGCCTGGCAAATTCAAAATGCCCACATTTGATGTTTCACTTCCAAAAATGAAATTACCAGACGTAGAGTTGGATGCTGAAGGAGATGCAGCCAAAGATATAAAATTTAAAATGCCCTCAATTGATGTTTTACTTCCAAAAGTGAAGTTACCAGATGTACAGAAGGATGTTGAAGGAGATGCTGGCAAAAATGGAAAATTTAAAATGCCCTCAATTGATGTTTCACTACCTAAAGTAAAGTCACCAGAAGTGGATGCTGATATAGAAGGACCTCCTGGTAAACCTGGCAAATTCAAAATGCCCACATTTGATGTTTCACTTCCGAAAATGAAATTTCCAGACATAAAGGTGGATGTTAAAGGAGATGCTGGCAAAGACGGAAAATTTAAAATGCCCTCAATTGATGTTTCATTACCAAAAGTGAAGTTACCAGATGTACAGATGGACGTTGAAGGAGATGCTGGCAAAGACGGAAAATTTAAAATGCCCTCAATTGATGTTTTACTTCCAATAGTGATGTTACCAGACGTACAGAAGGATGTTGAAGGAGATGCTGGCAAAAATGTAAAATTTAAAATGCCCTCAATTGATGTTTTACTTCCAAAAGTGAAGTTACCAGATGTACAGAAGGATGTTGAAGGAGATGCTGGCAAAAATGGAAAATTTAAAATGCCCTCAATTGATGTTTCACTACCTAAAGTAAAGTCACCAGAAGTGGATGCTGATATAGAAGGACCTCCTGGTAAACCTGGCAAATTCAAAATGCCCACATTTGATGTTTCACTTCCGAAAATGAAATTTCCAGACATAAAGGTGGATGTTAAAGGAGATGCTGGCAAAGACGGAAAATTTAAAATGCCCTCAATTGATGTTTCATTACCAAAAGTGAAGTTACCAGATGTACAGATGGACGTTGAAGGAGATGCTGGCAAAGACGGAAAATTTAAAATGCCCACAGTTGATGTTTCACTACCTAAAGTAAAGTCACCAGAAGTAGACATTGAAATTGAAGGACCTTCTGGTAAACCTGGCAAATTCAAAATCCCCACATTTGATGTTTCACTTCCAAAAATGAAATTACCAGACATAGAGGTGGATGTTGAAGGAGATGCTGGCAAAGACAGAAAATTCAAAATGCCCACAATTGATGTTTCATTACCTAAAGTAAAGTCACCAGAAGTAGACATTGATATTGAAGGACCTTCTGGTAAACCTGGCAAATTCAAAATGCCCACATTTGATATTTCTCTTCCAAAAAGGAAATTACCAGATGTAGAGGTGGAAGTTGAAAGTGATGCTGGCAAAGACGGAAAATTTAAGATGCCCTCAATTGATGTTTCATTACCTAAAGTAAAATCATCAGATGTAGATGTTGACATTGAAAGACCTGCAAGTAAACCTGGGAAATTTAAAATGCCCACAATGGAGGTTCACACTGAAAATTTAGGTTCTCAGAAAGGAACCTTTAAATTAGACTTAGACTTTGGATTTTCAAAAGGAAAAGGAGATGACAGAGAAGAAATCGAACTACTTAAAGCAGAAGGTGGTAGGCCATCTTCTGGATCAAGTTTTGATGTCCCAGATGTCTCTTTACAAATGCCAAAGTTTTTTCTTCCAAAATTTGGGAACAAATCAAAAAGTGTTGACTTGGATGAGGCAGGAGGTATAAAAATCAGCCCATCTTATGAAGAGCATGAAACTTCTATACCTGAGACAGGTGAAGTAAAAAGTAAAGTGAAGCTGCCAAAAGTAAAAATGCCAGGTTTTGGGCTATCAAAGACAGATGGAGAAGTTACAGTAGATGGTGCTGAAGTGGATCCAAAGGAAAAAAAAGGAAAAGCAGAAATTAAAACCTCTGAAAATTCTTTACATGTCCATGGGGACAAAACAAAATATAAATTGAAAATACCTATACCAAAGTTCTCAATGCTTAAACTTGGTTCTAAAGAATCTGGCCTGGATGCCAGTGGGGCCAGCATAGAATGTGATTCAAAAACTAAAGTCAAAATGCCATCTGTTGAGATTTCTTTACCAGCATCAAAGGAACCAGAAGGAGAAGTGCTGCTTCCCAAAACTGAAGTCGATGTCTCTGAAGCTGATATCAAAGGCTATGAAGGAAACTTGAAAATTCCCAAACTGCCAACTATTGGCATATCAGCTCCAAAAATTAGTCTTGGTGTAGGCTTTCCATCCGAGAAGTATGACGTTTCATTTGATTCGGGTGGAAAGCAATACTCAGATAGTGATGGAGATTTTGAAGGACATGCTAATATCGACAGTAGTGAAATTAAATTTAAACTGCCCAAAATGAAAATTCCAAAAGTAGATTTATCAGTTCCCAAAGGCTCACCAGAGGTCAATGATACCCCACAGGTTGAAATGGAAGAAGATGGTACATTTACACTGCCGAAACTCAAAATGCCCAAGGTAGACATATTGATTCCAAAAGCCAAAATGGAGAACAATGATGCGCTTGATACTGAAATAGATGGCGAAGGAAAGAATAAAATGCCCAAAATCAAAATCCCAAAAGTGGACATATCACTTTCAAAAGGAAATGAAGACGATGTTGAAACATCTATCCCAACAAGTAGAGTAGAAGCAGGTGAAGGAGAAGGAAAGTTTAAGCTTCCATCATTTTCTTTGCCAAAGATTTCTGCTCCAGAGTTTGACCTTGAACTGACTATGGAAAAACCAAACTGTGATGGTGGAATTAAAAAGCAAAAACAAAAACATGAAGTGGCTAGCCCAGACACTGAGGCAGAGCATCCTAAAATAAAAATGAAAATGCCAACATTAGACATACATGTTCCAAAAAGAGATGCTGATGGGGGAAAAGAAAAGCTTGAGAACCCTGCAGCTTCAGGAGCTAAGGAAAAAGTAAAAGGGGCACATATTAAAGACACAAAGTTCAAAATTGAAGTGCCAAAATTAAAGGTTGGAGAAAATGTAGAACCAAATGCAGAGAAGAAAAATACAGGAAAATATGAGGAGAAGGGGAGTCAATTTAAAATGAAAAAAACAAAATTTACTAAACAACCTCCTGGACTTCCTGAACATGAAGGGCAAGGAATGGATAGAAAGTTCCAAATACCAAAAATTACACTTCCAGATGTGGAATTTTCAGTATCCAAGGGGGGATCTACTGACATGCCTGATCCTCAGCTGCAAGACACAGAAACCAAATTACCAAAATTTAGAATTCCTGAGTTAGAGATCTCAGGCCCAACGATACAAAGATATGGAGAGGATAAGAGTGGAGGAATGGGCCCTGGTCTCCCTGAAAAGGAAGGTATTAAGCTGCAAATGCCAAAAATTCAATTGCCCACAACAGAAGTCAAACAAGATTTCAATGCTGCACATTCTAGTTCACATAAAGTTGAAGCTTCAAAGATCCCACATTCAGAAATAAAGGCCACAGTGGCTGAAAATGCAGATGGAGACATGGAAAGCAAAAATAAAATTAAAATACCAAAATTTGGGGTTGCTCTCCCTACTATCACCCCACCAAATGCCACTGTCATGCTTAAAGCATCAGATGTCAAACCAGAAGAATCAAAAGCACCTGAAATTACCTCAGTTTCTTCAGAACCTAAGGTTCGCTATGAGGGACCCAAAATGCCAAAAGTGAAGAAAGCAGTGTTTGTTTTAGTTAATCCTAAAATGGACACATCAGACACACTGGCTAGTTCCTCTGGAGAACGAAGTACAGAGGCTGCTGACAGCAAAGTAAAAGTGCCAAAAATCAAAATGAAGGCAAGCTTTGGAAAATCTAATTCGAAAGGAAAGGGAGCTGCTCCTGTAAATGGACATGAAGATGGAGAAGAATGGAAAGTGAAAACAGGAGGTAAACAGAGCACAAAGGATGAGAATGAATCCAGGGAAGATAAAAGCAGATTTGGGAAACTTAAGATACCAAAGGTTGAGTTCTCCTCTCCATATTCCAAACTGAGTGGTGGAGAAGAAGAAGCTGAAATAACCATGAAACTGATGAAAAAAGAATGTGCAGGGGATGAAAGAGAAAGCAAGATCAAACTTAAGGTACCCAATGTCACTTTTTCCAGCTTCACCAAAAAGGAAGATGAAAAGACTGAGCCAGTGGTGTCTTCTAGAGCCCGGACAGAGATGCTTAAGGAGCGCCAAGGGTCAGAATCTCCTACCCCAAAACTATAGTTTAGCTTTGTCTGTGTGAGGTCAGAGACAGGCAGTCTGCTGTTGGGGCCAGTAAAGAGGGGAAAGAAGGGAAGCATAGCAAAAATGTAAATTACCAGGAAAAAATCTCCTCATTTTAGGATAAAAATTCTTTTTGAATCTTATGTTCTCCGGAATCCTTCACATCACCCTCGTGAATTTTTAAATGAGCAGAAGGTTCTCACTTTAGTGTTCTAATAAGGATAAACCTCCAAGAGGTTTGAAAATCAAGACAGCAGAGATCTGGTTCTCTACCAAGCAAATTCTAGAACAGCTAAATACTTCAGAGGGAGGAGTGGAAAAATCAGGCAGTTGAAATGTTTTTTGACTCTGTAACTTCAATTGCTAAACACAGACAAAATACATTTAGTTTTGTTATTAGTTGTATCTTTTTACACTTTTATCATTTTATATGGCTTTCATTAACTTTATTTTAAATAATACGTTTACTTAAATATGAACAAACAGAGGGTTGGGTTTCATGTGTACACTGTATCTTATCCACTCATACATTAAAATTTTCTTACATTGAATTAGTTTTTTCTTAAAAAGCTTTGAATATGATCCTGACAATAAAATATTCAGAGGTGATGTTCAGAGTACAAATGTAAATTAAAAAAATGGAGCTTTGGTTTTGAATTCTGAATTTTACAGATGCTTAAGAAATGTATTTACAGCTATAACTGTCCACTTCATATTGTCTAAAGCTAGAGAATAATACAGACATTTCTGTAATTATTACAGAAATTAGTTGCAATGAAATGAGACAATATTTATGTTTTTTGATGAATTAATATTTAATTACTTGAGCATTTATTTTAATACATTCTGATGACCACTTTTTGAATTACAGTGTTTACAGGACACTTGACTAACTTGCTGTGGTGTATATTTTGGATTGGTGGAAAATAGTTGTAGACTGATGCCTAACTTTGTTTAATTTTATATATGATGGTTTCAAACTAAAGATTGGTTAATCTCATTTAAAAATAGCCATAGGAAAAGGTAACATTAGTTTTATTTCAATTTTTTATCCTGCAATAATTCAGTAGTCCTCTCAAATATCGTGAGATTGAGGAGACTTTATTTAGTTGCCTGTGTCTTTATTTAATTATATTTAAATCCAATAACAGCAGTGAACTTGTTTCATACACTGCTACGGAACAGGATCCACATGGTTTAGCAACAGTTTAACAGAAGGCCTATGTACATGTTTTTTTTTACATGTCTTGTGTTACAGCATGTCAACATTTTTTGATGCTTTTGCTTTTTATGGAAACAAGTTTATGAATTAACTTACTTCATGTATTTAAAAACAATAAAGTCAATAACCCTAAAGCATCACGTATTACATTTGTAGCTTTGTTTTCCTGTGGTATGTAGTACTGTAAATATGAGATATGACTGTTATACAAAATAAGATTATATTAATATGGAACACTATTATGAAAAATGTCCATAGTCTAACTATAAAGATTAAAATATTTAATTTTACTTTAGATGTACAGTACTGTGAAAAAGTCTTAGGCACCTGTGGGAAAAATGCTATAAAGCGAGGATGGTTCCAAAAATAATGCCACGAATACCTATTAATCAATAAACCTTCTAAAAAGTGCAGTAGACAAAAAAAACCTCAATCAAACCAATATTTGGTGGGACCACCCTTTGCCTTTAAAACAGAATCAATTCTGTTATGCAAACTTGCATGCAGTTTAAGGTAGAGGTTGGTAGGTTCTTCCAAACATTTTGAGGAACTGGCCACAGTTCTTCTGCAGACTTTGACTGTCCTTGCATGTTCTCCCAGACTGACTTGATGATGCTGAGATCAGGGCTCTGTGGGGACCATACCATCTGTTGCAGGTTTCCTTCTTTTTGCTGAAGATAGTTGTGTATGACTGAGATTGGGTGTTTGAGGTCATTCTCAGGTTGCAGAATGAATTTGGGACCAACCAGAAACCTCCCTGATGAATCTACCTGTACTTCTCAACAAACGTTGAAGTTGCATGACTAAGACTTTTGCACAAATCTACACTCCTTACTGAAATTGCAGGTATTTGGTGCAAGATAAACCAGGACAGTCATCCTTCATGTAACCTCGCAACCAACAAAATGAGAAAAACAAATGGGAAATTATAAGGACAAATAACTGAAATTTAAAAACCCATAACACCCTGGTTGCCACACCCTTTTACATAGGGGCTGTAACTCTGTTCAGAACAATCACATTCAAAATGGACTTTTTATTTCAATTATTTGCCCCAGTAACGATCTATTTGTATTTCTTTTGATTTTTGCGGCTGTCGTAGCTCATTTCACTGCTCACTCACTTCACTTTACCCACTTTACCGTGTTGAGGGTCCGGGAACACTGAGCTCATCCTGCACGTAAACCCACCTCGGTCCTTATTGAAAATTCTGAAGATTCCAGCTTCAACAAGAGAGAGAAGAGATGTCAAATAGACTGAAAACACATCATTCTAGAATCTCCCGTTCTGCCGCTTTCATTTAATTGGCTTTGTGAGGAGGAAGGAAGATGGCATCAAAAATACCTGGAAACAGAACATAACTAGTACGTAAGTATTAGTCGTTTTGCTATAAAACGAATTTGCGCATTAATACTTTTCCGCCCATATTAGCGTCGTACGTCGTGGATGCGCAGTAGAGTCGTTTATATTCAGTGTCGGACAAAATATGGCTATTTTAAAGCGGACAAGAGGAAGAAAACGTTCCAAAGCGATAGTGTAAAACATCGTCAGTGGCCGTAGACTGAAAAATGTATAAACTCGGACCATAACCAGCGCAATACCGTTAAACTTGTCAGCGTAGAAGTTCAAACAGGCCGCACACGCCGTCAGAACAGAGCGACGGCGCCCCCTAAAGGCGGAAAAGACGACGGGATTAACGGCGCGGCGAGCCACTGTCATCATGAGGCGGTTCTGCACCAGTGCCGCTGAGACGTTAAAAACGGATCCCGCGTCGTGTCCGCCGATCCTTCTCCTGTGCTGAGTGAAGATGGGAAACTAGGGAAGGATGTGGCCATGAACTAATGCGGCGAACGAGGGGGAAACCGCTTCGACACTGAAGACAAAGACTGGAGGACCGCAGCGGGTCCACAAAACGGCAGGCTGCGGATCTTCCTGCAGGCATCTGAGAAGGTTAGAAAAAAATCATAAACACACACATTTATATCCGATTCTAACTGTCGTCTTTATTACAACCTGAGTTAAAACGGCAATATGGTCTCAATCGCTTGGTGTGTTACATCCTCGACTATTTTAGTCCCTCTGACGTCTACTGAGCTACAAAGTCGCATATAGAATTATTAATATGTTGTATTTTGGGCTAAGGGGTTCAGTGATGCAGGCTTAAAAATAAGCCTCTGAAACGTCAAGGCTGTTTTTCTACCTGTTTGCAGATATGAACGGTTAAGGTCCTTCACATGGGCACCTTGCTTGTGTGTAATACACACTGCGCACTTGCGTGTCCCATTAAATGTGTGTGTCCACACAGGAACGGTGTACCGTTATGGGAACATTGACGTCGCTCAGTCCGACACAAGACCACCTGAAACGCGGATTTATTTCTTAAATAGCTACACCAGAGTTTGCTGGTCACAGTGCCAAAGACACTGGAGAATTGGTAAAATGGTTACACATGGGTAAATGAGAAATAACAGAACTACCTCACTTGTTACACATATTCACTTGTCATATTCATACTAATGTTTTTTGGATATATTACTATCTTTCCAGTAAAATGGTTTCAATACATACATATATATAGAGCTTACAAGGTGGTGTATTAGGGGAGGAGGGGGGTAGATAGGTAGGGTGTTAGATGGGTATGGTAGGGCTCTATGCTACATCCCAGGCTGCAGGATATCTGTCAATTTATCCTGTATATTTGTAATTAGTAATATATATATATATATATATATATATATATATATATATATATATATATATATATATATATATATAATTTATCTCCTGTTGAGTGGTGGGGGGAAATATCAGCATATACCCTATATAATGTCCTGCCTAAACTTCAGAGATCATGTTATGTTTATTGTACCCTACCATGCTTTCCACAATGCTAATTTGCCTAAAATCAATATTTGCTTTCAGGCTGCAGCCAAAACGATAAGGAGCAACCAGAAGCTTGTAATGCATAACATCTTTTTGAACCAAACAATGCCAGTAAGGATCGTTCAGGAAATGACACAGGGAAGGTGAGCCGTTACTGCAGAGACCATAGGTATGTTCCAGCAAAATAACAATAACAACTATCCTTGCCAGCAAAGGGTCTGTGTAAACAGGGACTTCCTACTGGAAGGAGTGCAAGGGTGTATCCCTTCGGTCAGGAACTTCCAAGACCTTGGGAGTGTGTGCTATCTAAGTCCTGTTAAGGGCTTCAGGACCTGGGTGGTAAGTGGTAAAAAACAGATTAGTGGTGAGCAGCTAAAGCCTATACTGAAACTTGCAGACCCAGGACCCTGCTTTAGAATGGCAGGTGGAATTGCATCCCAGCATGCAAGTGATACATTGGGCAACCCATGTCCAAAGAGGGGCAGGACAAAAAACATTGCTAAGCGGTACTCAAAGCCCTCTCAAGAGGATAAGCAGGCCAGGCAGTTCCAGTCCCACGGAACTGAGAACTTCCAATGTACTCTAGTGAAGAACTGTGCAAAACATCATGAAGCTGAAAACAGAATGGCAGTCAGTTTAAGAAGAAGGAGGGGAAATCACTCAAAAAACAAGATGGACACAGGGTCCAAAACCTGCAAGATGGCCAAGCGTTCAGATCCAAAATCAAGAGGTTGTGAGGGTGGAAAGGAAAGTCCAGCCAAAGCAGATGTGCAGAGGTTTCAATCTAAGACCGCTGGAATAAAAAACACCTGCCTTCAGGACTCACTGGAAGAGGGAAGAGATGAGCCTAGCAGTGACTGCACAGGAGATGTCAAGGTCTCCATGAAACATAAGAATGACCTTCAGGCAGTGTGTATGACAAATACCCTGAAATATCTCTTAGCAAAGATTGAGTCAAAGAAGACCACAGAGTCAGAAATTCCTCAGAGCCAAAACCAGAAGTGCAATGGGTCAGGCGATGGAATGATGGAAAAGTTGCCACGCAGATGGGTGACAACTAGTGTCCCTGAGAGACATAGCTGTATGGAGACTGGGTCTATTGAGCAAGGTTGTGGACCTTGTTCCCTGGTCCATCAAGCTATCTTTAGCTCAAACAGTGCAATAGAGAGCAGCTGGAAGATTGTGGGAAGTCACCTGGCCACACAGCTGAGGAACCCCTTGGTGGAGGAAGCAGAGCTGATGGGGATTAAAGAAACTGAACGATCAGCTGATTTCAGTTTTCGCAAGACACAGAGGGGACAAATTTCAGAGGTACAAGGTTGGTTGGAAGCAAAGTGGGTGGTGAAAGAGCCACAGAAGCAGGCTTTGTTGTTAATCTCCAGAGAGGAAGGAGGTGTGAGGTCAGCTATTTTTCCCTCACGAGGTCTTGACAGTGCTCCTGCTGCGGCTGCACATGTGCTTCTTAATCCTGCCCCCATGGAAACTGTGGAAATGATCCTTACGGTTCCAAGTAGGTGGCACTGTGAGGTTGGAAGTGGGATGCCAGCACTGCCAGCATTGGAGGAGCCAGAGCAGCAGGACAAATGCAGAGGCACGGTAGCAAGTGTCCAGGACTGTTTCGAAGTGGAACAGGACGATGACTTTGGGGTGTTTGTGCAGGCAGTGGACCATTCGTTCTGGGATGGTGACACAGATCTGCCCGAAGTGCCTTGCGAGAAACACGAAAGAGCAGGTGAGTCTGTTCCCTGTCAGTGTTTTCAGTGGCAGCACATACTTTTGACAGACATCACTGTTTTCTTTGCGAATGTTGCTAGGGAATCATAACAGACCCCATTTCACACCCAGGCAAAAGGTGTGAAAAGGTGTGTTCAGGTACATTGTCCTGTTGGATCCAAATTTATTCATTCATTCATTAACAACAATTGCTTGTCCAGTGCAGTCCAGCGGTAATGGTGCTCTGAAGCATGTCCAAGAAGCACATGGCATGAGGCTGTTTAGACCCTGGTGGGGATGCCAGTCTATCACACAACATTCTCACTTCACAACCATTTTATAGTCAGCAGCTCACCTGAAACACATATATCGTGGGAGGAGAACCTGCACAGTGCTTTGTGAAGTGACAAAACAATAATATACAATTTTAATTTGCTGCAGTCAAAACATCAAATTACAGTTTTAACAAACAATACACTGAACTGGGTCTTTAAATGAATGTTACTTTCCTGTTAAATAGTTTTGAAATTGAACATCATGACTTATTTGTGAAATTACTGCTTCCAGCAGCTGAAAGTTTTGCTACCAAGGATGTCCATGCCACTTTACTGTCAGATGGAGAGAAAAGCCAGTTCCCAAAATCTGAGGACACATGGATTGCGTTCCAAGATGATCAGCATTCCCAGTTTGGAAAGGGACAAGGGGGGCATCTTCCAAAGCAACAGGAGGGACGATGGTGGCCCCAGAGTGCTGTGGAAGAGACGAATGACCTTCCTTCACTAAAGACCTCTTTCAGTGTGGTCAGTAACTGATTTTGCCATCTGTCATCAGTGAATTATGTTTATGAAGTGGTGTTTCAAGATGCTTCTACTGATCTGAGACAGTAAATATTTGGTACTAACTGACTGAAAACAGCATAAGACCATAAAGAAACTATACTACCATAGTTGCTGACATATATGGCATGCATGATATTATTACAAAATCATATAATATCAACTTTTCTTCTATTCTGTGGAGCAGTGAGTGTATATTAATTTTGTGGTGCCTGTATATCTTCCCAGTCCAGTGTGATTCTGGACACATTTCCGTCTGCATTCCCACCCTGCTGCAATCCTGACAGCATCATGTCTCTTAGTCAACTTGTGCAGAGCCAACCAGAGACAGACAACAGGTATGCAGATATTAATATAATTTGGTTGCTTTGATGCCCCAGAGCAATTTACTGCTATAGTCCACTTTGGATTTTATTGACCGCTGAAAAAATATTCCAGAGAAAAATGGGTATTGAATGTTAAATATTGAAAAACCTATTTTTAAGCATAATATGAGAGAAAATATACAGCATTTAACAAATCATTTTTGGGGAGAATACCTAAAATAAATGCATGCAATAATATTATATTTTGATACTGTGCAGCAAAAAACAACTATCGAGTCATATCCATTGTTAGTTTCTCGAAGGCGGTGAAGCGCCAACTAGTCCCTTTCTCACAGCATTCTGCCTGGTATCTTATTTACTGCTTTTTGGATGTAATTCACTCTACTGTACGTATGCATGTATGTTTCAGTTCACAGTACTATTTCATTTTATTAAGCACTTTACTCGTTCATTCTACATTAGGTTATAAAAGTGTTACTTTAGTACAGTATATAGCCCAGCAGTAAAAAAAAAAGCTTAAATTATGCTTTTGATTGTCTGGTCTTTTATCTGTGCATCTCCTCTCACCCTTTAGTCTGGAAAATCAAGGATGGACCATATATCTAACTAGACAGCTAAACAATTTTGAGTTATACATTTTGTTCAGAGGTACCACAGTGGGGACCACAACAGGCTTTATGACTTGAATTTGGAACCATGTCATTATGATACATTCTGCCAAATAGAAAATAAATATGGTTACTCACTTCAGCAGCACTGCAGAAGGAGATTGTTTTAGTCATAAAATATAGTTAGGATTTGGACAAAAATAGGGTCATTCATTTTGAGAAATGTGTATGGTTATTACTGTAATGGACTGGCCTTCCGTCCAGGATGTACACCCTCCCTGCCTTGCCCAAGGGTATTCTGGGATAGACTTCAGACTGCCATGAGCCTGACCAGGACAAGCAGTTGAGGATAATGGATGGATAGGCAAACACTTGTTAAAAAAAACCTGGCATATCATTGTTTTTCTAATCTCAGTTTAGCAGTATTAAAATAATGCACCGTAATAAGCCTCCTGTGTAGCCACATTACAGCGTAAGTTAGTATGTCCTTCAGTCCATCAGAATGCCACTGATTGTCTCATCTGAGTGGAAAGGTCCTTTATCCAGCTTCTTCGTGCTAAAAGGGGGCCTTACGTTGTTCTCAGAATACAAACAGCAACATGCCTGGGGATCTTCCCGTTGAGTGGCTCCTGGGTGGACCCGCCAGCTCACAGTGTATTCGACATCAACTGAGTTTCACACAATGGCCCAGCTGTGGGATCTCCACACCAGAAAGGATAGGCATAAAAATGAATGTTAAATGCATGTAATGTGTTGTAATGTGTGTATAAATGAAGTAAAAACCGTTACTTTTTATCTGTCTCACTGAGATGCAACAATTTCAACTTGAATCATACATTTATTTATTCATACAAATGTGCTCTTTATTCTTTTTTGGGGCAGGAGCCTATTAGATGACCTCCAGGATGTGAATAGAGTGATTGGTTTAAGATATAAGTGGAAAGAATCGCATTCTCATAAACTCCTTCTCAATTCTTTGCATTTGGACCCCTGCAGCAAGGTGAGTAGCTACCACTTAACAGTTGAAAATTTGTCTTACAGGGTATTTAATAGACCTACCTCAGTTCAGTAATTTTAATGGCTGTTGGTGAAACAAGAGCTGCAACCAAAATAAAGATAGTATGTACTGTCAGTTACTTTATTTTTTATATCCTTTTTGCACAAAAGTTTTTGCACAAGAACTAGTGACAGAAAGAGTCAAACAACGATAGCGAATATTTTATTCAAGCAGTTCAGGTTCACTGGAGAGTGAAAAAGAAGCATTCAAGATTTGTTTTGTAAAGTATTAACTCAATGTGAGGTATATATTAGACACGTGCAGCAGTGGGGGGGGGGATTGATAACAGCGTGAACGCAAGCGAACTGCGACCTCTGCTGGTACAATGTAGTCTCGCAGTAATTCAGTTTACGATTTGGGTCTATTTTTAGTTATAAACTTGCTTGTGTATTAAAAGGGTAGTAATTATTAATTGTTCCTCTGGCTAGCTTATAAAGTGTCCTTTGTCAGCCCCAGAAAAAATATCCCCAACATTGAGCCACAATTGCTGAAGCCAGCTCTGTGTCCTTGAATGTCATATTAATTCACTTAGACATTACAAAATACATTTGATGAAATGTAACACTTCCTTTTTCACAGAATCACGTCAGCAGTGAGAGTTCTTCACAGGGCGCCTCAATGTTAGTGGAGAAAACATCGCTCATCGGTCATGGGGGGACAGCGTTATCTCATCCGTTCACCAGGAACATCCTGGTGTAGCTGGATGAGCCATCCAAAGTACTGCCTCAGTCAGCTACAGAAACACTTTCCTGTGGCCTCACATGAACCTCTGTGGAGCAACTGGAAAGCCCTGTTCTTTGAATCGTGACTCTGAAATAACGGCAGGGCTTGAAGACAGATCCTTCCTACATGACAAAATATTTGTGTGCAAAACAGGGCAGTCATGTTGTGTTTCTTCACAGACATACATGTGGTTTGGGATGGAGAGCTTGACTATGAACGTTTTTGCTTGCTCTCATACGTCATGTAAAAATACGTTCATAGTGATGTGCTTTTCTAAAGAGGAACAAGGAAAGCTGCTCCGTCTGTGTCTCTTGCACAAAAACATGCACGCACGCACGCACGCACGCACACGCACACACACACACACACACAACAGATACTGCTGTCCTGTCATGTGATGTTTTGCCAAACAGAACATAGATGTCTTTGTGTTTCTTGCTTTCTGCAACTACCATATAATTTTTAAAATAGAAAAGGTTACAGGTTCACTGCACAAAATGTATATTTCAGTCTTACTTAAATCTTACTTTCAATCTGATACTTTAAAATGTAATACAATATGTATTCTTCTTAATGGGTGTGTTTGCTTATATCAGAAGGAACATCATTTTGATTAGTTTCAAGAGTTGAAAAAACTGCTACGCAATTGAATAAATTGACAATGGTGTTTCATGCATTATCTTCTGGTCACCCTATTTGTTATTTGTAAACCCAGCTTGAAAAAGTGAAACCAGTAATTGAATATATAATAGAATTTGGAAAAAATAAAATATATTTTTGTGAAACTAGTGAAACGAAAAAAAAACACTCAAAATGAACCCATCAATTTCCTCTTTAATAAAGAAACCAGTATTATTGATCTTTCCTTTTTTTGTCTTTGAGATTGGTGCATTTCAAAACTTATGAAATTGGTTCAGGCTATAACATGCCTATATATTTGAATTACAAAATTTTAAAGATATGTTTTCAATTTTATGCTTTTTGAAAGCATATACACAGTTCTTGAATCTAAAATTTCTATCTGTTCTTATTTGGATGAAAAAGTTTTATGTTTCTGGAACTTGATGATAGTTACCAGTAAAATGCACTCAAACTGATGTGTGGAAACATATTAATCCAATTCGCGTCCATGGCGTTTATAATTCATAACTTGTCTTTGTGAGTGTCTGTGCTCAACAACATATTGATGAACTTGCATGTTTATGGGTCAAATTGCTATAACTTAATAGGATTTTGTGGCGAGAAGGTATTTTGTTTCAGTTATTCTAAATAGTTTTAATTGCAGCTCAACCCGCATCGGACTGGCCCTTTATAGCATACAACCCAGAGGTTCTGGGATAGGCTCCAGACCAAGCGACCCTGACAGGTTTAAGCAGTTAAACATAATGGATGGATAGAGACGATGCAGCTTAAAGTTAATAAAAACATTAAAATGAAAAGTCTTAGTATTTTTATTCATTACAGCTGTATTCAAGATTTGTGCAGAATGTAATCTGTAAATAAACTGAAGGACATTTGTACCATTAAACTTTTATAGTTAAATAAAAAAAGCTGAAAGATACAAGAAGCTGATGAACACTTGACAGACGTACATGATGAATTACATAGCAGTCTGGGTTGAATAGGTAGTTGTGTTTCAAGATGTATTTTTATTATTATCAGCAATTTTACATTAGTTTCAATTTAGTCTAAAATCATAAAAAATAATAAAATAAGTGTTAACTGGCATCCTGTTCATGACATACATGGTGTCATACGCTATACATCCCGAATAATCTTCAAGCTGCAGGGACTCTGCATTAGACGGTTATTACTACTGAATGGACAGGTGTGTTTCAGAGTATTGTTCTATTTACCACAGCTTTATTTGAGGCTTATACAGAACCTAACTGGTGAATAAATGGAGGGACAACTGTATTGCTGCCATGCACAGCACCCCCAAAAACCCAGCAGAGGTCCTTGCAGAGGCAACCTAGCACATCCCAACACTGCTGATCCCAGTCATTCACTGATCAAATTATCCAGTTACTTACACATCCAGCCTTTAAAAGAGGCGCTTGTGCAACACGCAGGATGCAGATCCACAAACAGTTGCTCTGTAGTGTCTACATGCCTGAGAGGCCCTGCTCTGGTATGTCCTGCTTTTGGTGCCAAGTGCTGACTCCTTTTGTATTCTCCCTCAATCAATGGATTCCTTATTTCCCCTGTCCTCGGATCTCTGCACTCTCCAAGTCTCTGTCTTTGACCTTCAGTCTCTATGGATCCACATCACAGAATCAGTACCAAACATTTACTGCACTTTGCACTTTTGTGTATTGCACTTGTAAATAAATTTTACACTTGAGTTCACACCTGTTCACATTGCCTGGTGATCGTAGTTATATTGTTTTTGTTGAATATAATTTAGTGGAGGAAGTGACTATGGGGTTAGGAATAGAAATCTAGTATGAACAGACTACCAGTCTAAACTGTGTTTGCAAACTGGGAAATACGTGTTTATTATAATAACATTTCTAAAGTCAACTTTTCTGAACCTTCCAGAGTTGAGAGTGATTAGTCATCATACTGCTCTTAATATTATATTTTTATACTGAATCTGCCATTAATTTTGAACAGCTATACAAATGCATAGATTCAGGTAAGAGAGAAAATCAGATGGCTCAAAATGGCACCACTGGACCAAAAGTAGTGCAAAACAGACTTTTTAAAGGAAACATACATTCACTGTTCAAGTCTGAACCACCCAATTCACATCACTTTGGTGAAGAGAGGTGGGGAATTTGGGGGATTTTGCACCCTGTGCATCATTGTCCTTATAGACGTTTTGTGGCAAGGAAGAAATCTTGAAGTATAGTGTAAAGACAAACATGCAGGTTGGTGACAGTTTTACTTGTACAATACAAAATACTGTTAAACGTAATACTCCCTTGTACATAAAATCATATCAACAGTCCTAGACTAGCCAATGAAAGTAATTCAGGAGGCAGTATTTTTTGAAGGAATAAGTAAATAGACATTTTAATATGACTTCATTTTTTTCACAAGGCACTAAAAATTTTTTTTAACCAATTTACACAGCTGAGTAACTTTTAAAAACTCTAAGTACTGTGGTCAAGAGTACTTCAGTTGGAGGTGAGATGCAAATCTGGGTCAGTGGATTGTCAGGCAATGGCTCTAGCATTAGTATGAAACTGCGAGAAAACTTCTACTTTCATAGTCAGACAGTCTGAGATGTAAAGTTCCTTAAACTGCCTTAACATGCCTGGTAACACTGAACAGCTAACAACAATGTACTACAAAAACTTGCTGGTCTAACACTATAAATCTACTAGCTTCTCTTATGACTGTTTAAATTTACCAACTCATAGCCAAAGGCAACCAGACTGCATACAAAGTACAGTTTTTAAAGACCAGTCCTGGACCATAAAGTGGATGTTTCTGTGTAGCTGTAGAGGTCATTCACTGCTGTGAATGGCTCATGTGGCTGCTGTCCGATTGCTTCAATGATGCTTTCATTTTAATGGAGACAAACAACTCTTTTACGTTACTTAAAAATGTTTGAAATTACACTAACATTCCTTCAAACGTATTTTTAAGATCATTCTTTGATATACATTTCTTTGCCCAAAACCTTCAGAATCTAGCAGCAAACATGAACCTTTCATGATTTAACATTTTTGAATAATTAAGTATAACCTTTAATGGCATAAATATACATGTAGATACTAATAATGTTGGAAATTAACAACAAATTATTCAAAATAATGGCAACTGGTTTAAATGAGCCCCTTTTTTCACACATGGTGTAAAGTTGTCCAGTGTTTACCGAAAGGCCTTCAGTCCTGACTGGAATTTTACTGTTTACAGGTGACATTCAAAGCCTTCAAGTAAAAAAATGCAGTAGGGCAAATTTAGCTGCTGAGTGAAGGAAGAGATACAGTGACAACTTGATTTATCCACTGTGTCTCACAAATTTTATACTTTTATACATATGCAGCTTTGTATGTAATTCTGCCAGATGGTTAACAGCAGTTGACATTTACAGCCAGGTCAGTGGTTTCAAACCAAACCTGAGCAAAACCTCCTCACAGGGCAGGCAGGCAGGTAGGCAGGCAGGCTGCCCCCCCCACTCAGACTCACACACACTCACACACACACACACACACATGTGACGCGCTGCGCGCTCCCGATCACGTGAGACATTCCCGAGTTCAGTTTAAAACATCACTAGTCTCATAAACATTGCTTATGACCCCAGTTCTGCAAATGGAATATCCTTATTCCACTGTCGAAAAGAATATTTATACACATTTTATACAAGTTCTGCCTGCAGTTAAATGATCCGTTTATGTTAGGTTACACGTGCTTGAATAAACTACATATGAAACATCTCCAAAACTGGCAATTTCTCTACCAGTTGGACATTCCCTTTAATTCTGAAAGGTTACATCCACACGAAGGATGGGGTGTTTATTGCTTCTTTACACTATTTATTTGTCTTTTTTCCACTGTATCCTGCAGGGCAGCAAAAGCGGCGCGTCAGCACCATTACACTGTACTGCATTTTAGCCAAAGTCAAATGCACCGGTATCCGGCGCAGAAAATAACATTTTCAACTTGCAACGAGGTGTTTCCTCAACGTCTTTCAAGTGGGTGGAGATAGAAGAGAAAGCAGAGAGAACTGGGAGGTGGAGCTGATGTAGAGCAGAAGCTGAGCTCCTCCAGTCGGCGAGCAGTAGTGGCCGCAGCGATGTCTCCCTTCCGCAGCTCCTGCGGGCTCCTGTTGGGCTTTACCATCTTCTACATCGTGTACCTCCTGTTCGGCGCGCTCGTGTTCTCCTCCATCGAGGGACCCGAGGAGGAGCGGCTGAGGGGCGAGATCCTTTTCCTAAAGGCGGAATTCGCCAACGAGAGCTGTGTGAACTTGACCGCACTGGAAAACTTTCTGGAGCGGGTTCTCACGGCCAACAAGTACGGTGTGTCCATCGTGCGGAACTCGTCGACGGCCTCCAACTGGGACTTGGTCTCGGCGCTCTTCTTCGCCAACACCTTGGTCACCACTGTGGGTAAGTGTGCGGCCAACCCCGGTCTTCCCCAACACGTGTCCCATCAAACAAAAACTTCTCATACAAATCGCTCGACTTAGAAAGTCTTCTTGGTGATGAACTGTTCTAGTTTGTTGCTGTCGGTAATAGGCGATTACTTTCTGGTCCCTTCGTTCCAAAGTGGTTTATTAAATGAAGTACTTTAACAGTGTCCCCAGCGGGGTGGAAGCGCCTCGACCAAAACAGAGTGAAGCCGGTGAGACCCGAACGAACTCGAACAGACCCGAACGAAGTCGACTAATAGTCAGTCACGATCGATTGCGCTCGACTCGTCGAAGCGGAGTTCCACGTAAGCAGCGCCGCCGCCGGAGAGCAGCTCCCGTGTGTCAGTAGGTGGAGCGCAGCGGCCTTTTCTGCCGAGGAAGTCAGTCAGAAAAAAAAAAAAAACAAAAAAAAAAAACGGGCAGACCAGAATCGTGTTGTTTTGCCTGCTTTTCATTACTTTCCTGGCCCTGACAGACTTCCGAGTTCGGCTAGCGAACTCCTGCGGAAGCATGTAAAGTGAATAAATTGTAAAAATGGGTTTGAAGTGAAATCGGCTCTTTCTGCGTTCCAAGGCAAATCACTTTTTACAGTTCTGGTGTAACAACTACCTTTCAGTCCGAGAATTAATAGATTCGTTGTCCGCAGTGTAAGAATGCGCACGCTTGTTTTCATCTATCATTTACATATTATTTGTTTAACGATGTGGGCGTTCTGGCATTTAATATTATCGATGCTAGTTTTAATCTGGCCGCGTGTTTGTATGTCACTTGAGAATTTTTGACGTTACTCTGTGTTTAAAAAAAAAAAAGCTGTCTTGTAATCTGTAGTGAAGTAATATATATTTCTCAATGATGCATAATTTTTTAACAGCCTTTTTACATGAAAATTCATTTAGCACGAGCTTGATATTTTTACACTGACTTCAGGTTAGCGTCACCTTCTGCTGTTTTCTAACATTTGGAACTTAGTAGACTTTGTGAAAATGTTCGGTTTTATACTAAGGTCCCTTTGTGTCTTGGTGAGTTCCTCAGCATAAAGCAAAATGGCTTGGAATGCGCTCAGTGTGCAACTGAATGACTTAGGTCAGTTTTTTTTTTTTTTTTTAAGAAAAAGTCTCTTCTTGACAGACGTGAGAAACCTTATTGATTCCCATCTTTACTCGCCACAGTTCACTGTTTTCGTGTTGGAGTCATTTTAGTTTTGTCAATGTGGGAGATAATCTCAGATGTGCTTTTTTCTACGTCTCGTTACAAGAAATAAAAAACAATACGATTCAGTCAGGTGTGTAGCAAACATTTACTTTGAGGAGTTCGGGTCTGTAAAAGTAGTCTGAAATTTAACTGTTAAGGACGATTAGACCTTTTAGGAGTTGAATACAATGCAATGTGGAGGACAGTGTCCTCCGAAGACAACATACATGTATAAAATGTAGCTGTGTGAAGTGTTGCAAAGACTTAAAGCACTTACATCATCATACATCATAGTTAGGTGTGAATGTTTTTTTTTTTATTTTTTAGATGAACAAACCTACTTCACAACACAGTGCAGTGTTGATACCAAGGTAAAAGCAAACATCATGTAGGAGTGGTTAGTGATTTGGACTTCTGACCAGAAGAAACGGCTAACATGACTGCAGGACCATTGGACTGTTGATCACCAGCCTTAAATAGACAGTTGTGATAAGTGATCTGATTTATTAGTATCTTTGGGTGAAGAAATAACACGACAAAAGCATCCCATCAATATCATGATAGACCGTTGCCTCGGAAATAGACATCAGCTCTATGTCTGCGTAACAGAATAGTAACCTTCACATTTCATTTTGCCGAACCACAAAGGAAGTGAGCTGCATTCATAAGTGAGAGATTATATCTCTCGGCTTAAACAGAAACTTGTTCTTTAGTGTGAAAATAAGTTTCACTGTATAGTATATGTAGAGTTTGTGTACATCAAGCATCCTTTTACTTTTGTTCCTGAGAACTGCATAGTTTACCCAGACCATTTAGGTGAAGCATCCCAAGTGTCCAATCTCACATACTGAAAATGAAACTAAAACTTGATCTTAGACTTTTACCATATATAGCTTTTTCTCATTTACTGTACACTTAACAAGGCCAGACCCCACTGTGGAGCAAGAAGAAGTTGCAGATCATTGCTGAAGATTCTATTTCAGTTCTCCAGCAGGAGTTTGAAGTAATACATTGTATATGTTCACCTTTGAGGCCTCATCCTTAAACCTGATGAGAAGGTTCATCTGCTTGGCTATGCTTTGTTTGTAATGCTGCCTGAACTGGTCTTTTCAGACGACGACGACGACGACGACAACAACTTGCCAAGCCTGCTGCTTAAATTCTTGTGTCTGAAATACTCAGCCATTCAGAAAAGTCTTATAAATTTGGCTGCAGGCTTTGTGACACCTTTTTTGTGTCAGACTGAGAAAGACTCAGATGACACAAATAGGTATTTAAGGTTGGGCTCATACATCATTCATACCCACAGCTCTGTTATATTTCTAGTGATGCCTTTCAAAATGTTTTGACAAAAGAAGGATAAGCAGTACAGGAAATACACACTTGGATTTAATTCAGACTACATAATCAGTTGAATTTAAGTCATTTGATGTGGTAGTTTCAGAATTCAGAATGTTAATCTAAATTAAAACGTTTGTTAAAATAGTACAGATAGATTTGTATTGATTATACCTGTACACCTGATTCTTTTGTACATCAGCTTATGAAACTCAACTTTTGTAATGTCAAATGTCTTCCAATTCTACAAAAGCTGCGCCTCTAATACACCAAGAAAGGCTCCAGGTGTCTACAGTTGATTTATTTAATAGGCTGTTGACTTTTGTCAAAGGTGACTGACGTTTGTATGGATAAATAGTGTTTGGTGAAGCAAATTTAATGGAAGGGTAAAATGTCATGACCACAATGAGGCAGACGTGCTGGATACGGCCTCTGGGTGTCTGAATAAAGCTGAGCTTAAACACTCCAAAAATATCTTGTGAAAAAGTGGGTCTGTAAAAGGTTGTGGTGAGGGGAATAATGTAACGGAACATTTAGAGTCAGTTTCCTGTCGTGCAAGGCCTAGGTGAAGGTTGCAGCTGGAGCAGGCTGAGAAGGTGGGGCCAGACCCATCTGTACACTGCAGCGGTCTCCAGCTTCACCTGGTTCCCCAAGAGTTCTCAGGCCAGTCTCCTCTCAATATGATCTGCCTGGTAGGACTTCCTAGGGAGTTTGGCTTGTGTGTCTGACACCCTCACAGCTGTCATTTGGAGCGTAGAGTTTCTGGTAGGGATATCCTTGACAAACAGGTCTGAGCAGAGAATCTAAACAATGAATAGTCCAGATTGAAGAAACCAGGCCTAGGGGTGGTGTTTGTCAGTGAGAATGTGGTGGCTGGGCAACCCACATAGCCCAGTTGGGCTTATCCCAAAGTGGCTCCACTTTGTCATCTTGTTGGTCTACCATCTACAAAGAGAAGGGCGGGAGTCGGGGTAGTGCCAGCTTAGTAAGAGGCATGAGTGGCGTATCAAGTTCTTCTATTCTCTTATTGGTATAACCAAAGCATCTGTAATGGTACTTCTACCAAAAATGCCTTTGGACAAAAAAAATACAATTTGAAGAATTTGGAAAACTTACACTTTTAAAATGTGCTGAAATTGACACACTCTAGAGAATAGAGTGGATAACTGATTTTTCTCCAAATGTGGCATGACTGAGGCTTGCTGTGTGCACTGTTGGTATATCAAATTGCTTTTAAATAGCAAATCTTATTTTTAATGCGCTAAGTCTATCTTTCTCTCGTCAGGAGAACATAACGCCACTTTTGCAGTGACTGTGTCTGTAGGAAACTAACAGCAAGGTACAACTGAAGCTTTGGCATTAACACAAATTGTCAATGTCAGTTGTCAAGATTGTAGATTTGAACAATCAACTGCCGATCGTGTTTAAATGTTGAGCATAAGTGGTTGTTTATATGCATGAGTATTAGTGATTTTTTTTTTTTTTAACTGGGTCACACAGGTGTAGTTGCATGTAGGATTGGCTAACAATACAAACATTAAATTTGTGTAACATTGAAGCACTTGCCTGTATGAATGGGAAAAGAAAGCAGAGCCTTTTTAGAGTATTGTACAAGAAAGGTGTCACAATGTAAAAACTCATTATATTTGTGACTTCTTGTTACAGTAGTTTTGACACTCTAGATGTTGCACTCAGCTCTTCAATATGTTACACTTTTTAGAGATTGACCTGAAAGAGCCTGGTTATACAAAGATTATGGACCTTAAAAGGAAGTTAGACCAAGATGCCTGCTACAGAAGACTGGCAGAGCAGAACAATGTGATTCACAGCTCCTAAGTAGTGTGTTTGAATCCAGCTGCATCTGTGTGAAATTTGCATGTTCTAATTTTCATGTAGATTTCCTCTGAGTGCTCTGGTTTCCTCCCACATTTCAAACATGTGCCTCAGGTGAATTGGCGACTCTAAATTGCACTTGTATGCGGTGTTACCTCTTCCAGAGTGTAACCAGAGTATTAGAAATTGCAGTAGCTAACTGTCCGTCTTTGTATCATAGTAACCTCAAGTGTGGTCAAGCAAGTTGCAACAAAGGCAAGACTTATGGCTGCAAATCCAGAAGCTACAGCACATCTGCCAAAAACACGTGTATTAGGGAATCTTCTAAATACTTCTATGGTGTGTCCGTCTTTCTCCAGGAAATAGCCCATTGTAACCATTTTTACGCTAAAAACAGCCACATCCATGTTGTATGAAGATGTCATTTAAAATGTGACTCCATCCTTACATTCCAAGGCATGAGATTTAGACTTTTTGTGGTAAGCCCCCCCCCTTTTCTTTAAATTAACAACTTCTGTACATGTTGAGTGGCACAGTGTATCCTGTCGTCTCTGTTGAAAACTGCCAGTGAATGATGGTACAGTATCGATTATATAAAGGTAAACTTTATTTTAATTCTGGGAGGCCAGGCAGATACATTTATAAAAGGTCATTTCCCAGTATGTTTTCTAAACATTCGTGAAAGGTGGCAGCTCTATCATTGTCCTAAAATCAATAGCATACCTGCTGATGATGTAGTTATGAAGTAGCAGTGCTTTGAATTTACTGTGCAAAGTGACAGTTTAACAAGGAGTTCTATAATAATCTGTTTTTAATGTTTCGATTTCAGTTAAACATTTTAATGAGAGAAATTTGGGACTCATCTGTAAAATTTGGTTCCTAGAATATTATATGAGGGTACATTAGTGTTAATACTACTGTCCTATTGCTTACTTTTAAGGGTAGTTGTTGCTAGCTATCTACTAAATAAATGATATGTCTGGAAGAATTAAAACTTTCTTTGTGCCTTTAAATCATAAAGGAAAGTCAAAGGATTGTGCCTCAAACCTTATTTCAAATCCCAAAGTTAAATATCTGAGAGATGTCTCAAATTTCTATTATTTTACACCATTGCTTGATCTCTTCCTCAGGCTATGGACATACCACACCACTGTCTGATGCAGGCAAGGCCTTCTCCATCGTCTATGCTCTGCTGGGGGTCCCCTTTACTATGCTGGTGCTGACAGCCTGTGTTCAGCGGCTCATGTACCTGCTCAGTTACAGGCCCATTGGAGTCTTCCAGCAGTGGACTGGCTGGGATCCTAAAACAGCGAGCATTGTGCACTTTGTCGTTCTTCTGCTGATGGTGGTTCTGTGCTTCTTTGTGGTCCCATCTGTGACCTTCAGTGCCATTGAGAAATCCTGGTCCTTCCTGGATGCCTTCTACTTCTGCTTCATTTCACTCTGCACCATAGGATTAGGTGACTATGTTCCAGGAGAGCAGCCAGGCCAGAAGTTGAGGTCCATCTACAAGATCTCTGTCATGGGTGAGTAGAAAATGCTCTGAACATACTGTATGCTGCCTTCCAAATCTGTTGAAGGCACCGTCCATCTGTGAAACTGATGCTGACTCAACAAATTTTCGTAGCTATGAAGACTTTTCAAAACAGGAAGTCAGAATCCTGTAGGTCCGAGGTTATTACAGTTCTAACAAGTCTCACATGAGGCACCAGTTATGTAGTCAATATGGGCATCAAGTATGTAGTACATTTTCCTTCTGAAACAAGTATATACACTTATACCTGGGTGTCTAAGTGTAACTGGTTCATATAAATCAGTTGAATACCACAAACTCAAATATCAGGAAACTATTTCCATCTTATGAGGACAGTTATAATTAATTCAAGGTCCTTCCAAAAAACCCCAATTAATTTTCTCCAAATACCCCTAACACCCTAAAATACCCTTTTCATCATGATGAACACTTTAAACACCAATTACCAAACAGTTACTATGAATTTTTATATTTATATACAGTTTTTAGTAACATACAGTATGTTTCATTTTATATTACAAGTAGTAATACCAAACATATATTTAATAGTAAAATTTATGTAAAAAAAAAAAAAAAGAAATTAAAACAACTTATTGACTGCAATGGGCTGTTGCTGAAATTAAATTGCTGGGGTTTAACTAATTGAACAGGAGTGAATAAAATCCCAAAAGCACAAACAGCACATGACATGGCCTAAAAACACATACTGAGCACAGTGCTGCTGTGTAGCGTTGCAGTTGTACTTGTGCAAAATTCAAGTATTGCTTTATGCACTCGAATGGCACACGTTCAACGGGTATTTCTTGATTCGGACGCCGATCTGGGTATTTATATATTGCTTTATTGAGAATAAAAAATAAGGACATTGAATACCGTAGTATAGATGTGTTTGGAAACCCACTGTATGATAGTTAGACACATAGGTGCTTGTAGGTTAGAACTTGTGAAACATCTGTTTCATGCGCAGATGTTTCTTTTGATTGCCTCCTGGAGACAAGTGCAGGTCTTCAAAACAAAGACAGGTGAGATGCTAATACTTTATGGTGAGGGCTGACTGAGTCACAATGTCACAATTTCCAGAATCTTCTAGCATCTCACATCCTGCAAAAGTTAATGTTGTCTCTTGTAGTTTGTAGCAAAGACACTTATTACCATATCTGTCTACAAGGAATGACTGTGTTTAGAAAGATGCAACTCACAATACAAAACTACCCATAGTTACTGAATATTCAATCCATGGATACCAGAGATGAACCTTTCACATTTTGAGATGGATTTCCTTATAGTTATGACATTACATAGATACAGGGGAAAAGGAATGTGCAAAGGACAGCAGTGGTGATAAATTCTGTTAGGAAATGTATTTCCATTAAGGTTGGCTGTTTTGTATTCATTGCTTTTCCAGTACAGCAGGAAGAAACAGTTTAGGGGATATTGGTGATATGACTAAAGTGGTTTTCTTGTTGCAGTATTGGCAACACCTGGAAAAGCGTCAGGATGGTCATCGGTTGAATCTTTGTTCTGTGGAGGGGATTTTATTATATTTCCTGTCAGCAGTGCTGCATTCCAGTATAGAAGTGACACATGGTGTCTGTAGCCCCTATAGTAATTTTCATACATTTCAGGAATAGGCTCTCTATCCTCTGCAGTGGCAAGAGGATATTGTTAATTGCCTCCACTTACAATAGAGTTGATAGTGATATTTATATTTTTTACTGCAGCACCTAGTGTGGATCTAATGTATAGCTAATAATAACTTGCATTGTGTTTATCCGGTACAGAAACCTTGCCAAATAAATATCTTTGGATCTTTTTTCTGGGCATACAGCTGAAATAATAGTCATATGTTACAGTAAATGCAAAGAATTGTATTAAGGTAATGTAATAACTTTTGCAATGTAATAATTGTACAGTATAAAGTACAGCTATCCATAATCTCTTTCCAAAAAAGTAGCTTTTACAACTCTTGAAAGTTTGTACTCAAAATTCAGTATTAGGATTGAAGACCAGCTCTTTCTGCATCTGAATCTGTACCCGAAAGAAATCTGGGCGAGCGGATATAGTGTGTTAGGAATGTTAGAGAGTAATTTTAAGAATGTCTGTATTTTGGTCCTTTTGGTTCACTTAATTGAATAAACAGGAGGCAGCAGAGCAATTTCTGGTTAAAGTTACAAAGATCGTTCTTCTGTTACAAGTATGCATTTAATACAGTGCACAGTTATAAAGTTTTTCATAGTAAATGCATTAGATCCCTGCTTCAGATTATTACTGATCTAGTTAAAAGTGGGAATTTCTACGATGTAGTATTTACCCCCCGGTTTCAGACGCAAATCAGGAAAGGTAAGCAGAGAGTTCACTGCAGTCATTTCTCAGCTGTTATTCTGATAGGATCACATCTTGTGCTTGTGTTGTTTAAATGTGTTGGGCATTATTGCTATCATCTTCCCCACATTTTTAAGAAGATGAAAAGGCTTGTGAAGAAATCCTTGGTAGACACATATATATGTTTAAAACTGTTTTGGTGATGAGGGAATTGTTTGGGGGACTTGATGTGCTGGGAATAAATTGTTTCCCATTGAAAATAATAGGATATAGGCTATCTCTTGCCATAAATTCACTGACATTGTTAGGAACTGATTACATTCTGATAACCAGGGAGAGCTGTACTACTTATGAACAGGTCTTACACATGTATTATGGTGTTTCTGCTTAGTTTCTGAAAACCAAATGTTAATTAGTCAAGGAGGAAGTGTCTCAAAGTTTCTAGATTTCTTGGCTCTTGAAATGAAAAGAAATATGACTTTTTTTTTTTTTTTTTTTGGTCTGATCTTCTGCAGTCTACCTGTTTTTGGGACTGATGATCATGGTCCTGGTTCTCCGCACCTTCCACAAGCTGGCTGACTTGCATGGGTTGACATCTTTCTTCCACCTGCCCCATTGTGAGCAGGAGGATGAGAATGACAAGGACCCGATTGTGGCAACTGACCCTGAGCAACCAGATGTGGACAAGAATGCCAGCAAGCCTCTAGACTTGGGATCCCAGACCTCATACAGCTCCATCAACAGATAGGTTCATCCTCACCCAGCATCTGTACTGCTGCACATTGTCAGCAACCCAGTGCAGTTCAGTATCTAAACCATGATCAAATGTCTCTGTCCTTCCTACTGTAGTGTTAGTAATAAGTGGCCATGGACAGCATTGTGACAATTAAGACAAGCCTAGCAGCTAGACAACCATAAATAATACATGCAGACAACTGTTTTGATCTGCTGGGGGTCAGCTGTGAGCAATTTAAAAGGGTATTCCTCAGTGGTAGGGAAAGGTGCTTTATCCGTAAACTAGCTGTAATTGTTATTTAGTGTTTTATTATTACTTGTTTTATTGTGACCTTCACCATAACATAAATCTGTGTAAATATCAATTTGTTTGCACATTTAGTTCATTTTAATTCATTTGAGCATGTAAAACTCAAATACAAGTCCATAAAGTGAGGTCAGACTCAATCTCCAGGAGCCTGGGCCCATGTAGGTTTTTTGGCCCCATGGAGTAACTTGGTGGTAAGTGCATAAGCATAATCTAGTGACAGAAATGGAACTCCTCTGATGTCCAGTCTCTATTTCTGCTGTGTGGATTTTTTTCCAGCAGGTTGTCATTTTTCTTTTCATTGAGCTTGGCAGCACTGACATGAATGGATGGCACACTTTTCTAAGATGTACTGTAAAAATAAATAATTGAACTCCATATATACTTTTTGACCTTTTAAGGTTCAAATGTTTTGTAACGTGACTATTTGAAATGTATAATATTAATGTTGATATTTAAATTCTTTACAAAATTGTAGTTTTTTTCTGAGTTGTACTTTTTTGAGCAATAAAATATTAGGATGATAAATAAGTTGTCATTAATGGATGGGAGATGAACAAAGGTGATGTCCTAGGGCAGAGGGATATAATCATTTCTGCAAATACAATGATTTAGGACAGATTTTCTGTAAATTTATCACTTGGAGAAATGCATTGTATGATTCTAAAAGGTTTGTATTGGACCTGTGTGGAAAAGTGATTGAAAAACTTTGTTTGAGAGTACATAATAGGAGTCAAAAGATAAAATGATATGGTAAAAGTAATGGCACCGTTACCTGCTCTGCTGCTTTGGCCCTGGGTTGAACCGAGTGAAGACTAGTTTCAGTTGTGTTGGCCAAAACCTGCTAATTTAAAACAAAAATCATTAAATATTTACTCAGTACTAAGCAAATGTCAAAATGGTGTAAATGCTGCAGAGTGAATTTAGCATCACATTTGGCGTCTTTTTTTTCTGCTTTCTTACCATGTGATGGGGCTGCAACAGATGACACAGAACACATATCTCTGTCCTTCCTACTGTACTGTTAGTAATAAGTGGCCATGGACAACACTGATAAATAAGACAATCCAGCCCAGCGGCTAGATAACCATAAGTAATACATGCGGACAACTATTTGATTTGCTGGGGGTTGGCTGTTAGCAATTTAAAAGGGTATTCCTCAGTGGTAGGGAAAGGTGAATTATTTGCAAACTAGCTATAACTATTTATTATTTTATTGTGACCATCATTACATAAACTGGTGTGAATATGAATTTGTTTGCACTTCTTGTTCCTTTTAATTCATCTGAGCATGTAAAAATGGAACACAAGTCCTTAAACGGAGAGACAGCTTCCTGGCACTCCAAAATATCTCAGTTTTCTAAATTTAATTGTGCCCTGCACAGATTCAAGGTACCCAGAGGCAGCAAAGCAACCCTAAAACATCACTGGGCCTCCTCCACGTTTCATTGTTGGGGTGGCATTCTCTTTTCTTTTAAAGCTTTATTTTCTTTTCTGTGAACATAGAATTTGTGTGATTTACCAAAAACCTCTAATTTTGTTTTGCCTGTCCAAAGGACATTCTCCCAGAAGGACTTTGGCTTGTCAATATGCATTTTGGCAAACAGTCGGGCTTTTTTGTGGTTGTTTCTTCTACCACAGTGCCCATTTTCATTTGGACAATGACAGATGGTGCGACTTAAAATCATTGCACCTTGAGCTTGAAGGCCAGCTTGGATCTGTTTTGATGTTTTTCTTGGTTCTTTATCCACAATTTGAACAACCTTTTTCTTCAATTTTGGGTCAATATTTGTCTTGCAGACACATCTAGGGATATTGGCTACAATCTCTCAAGCCTTAAACTTCCTGATACTAGTAACAATATTCACAGGAACATCAAACACTTTGGACATGATCTTGTAGCTTTTAAATTGACCATCCTGGCTATACATTCTTCAAAACTTCTTCAGACAATACTCTGCTTTCCCTTCTTTTCCAGGTTTAGTGCGATACACACATTGACACAAAGCAGCAGGAGGACTTCTCTCCATTTAAACTGGCTGAATGAGTGTAAGATTGAAGACACCTATGGTATTAATACTTCAAGCAGACCATTCTGCTTTAACACAATGCAACTATTTCTTATAACTTGTAAATGGTACCAATAATCCAAACCATTTCAGAATGACTTTGCAGAAAAAGCAAGAACAGTTCTTTTCAGTTTTTGTTTTGCTTTATTGCAAATCAAAGAAATGCATGTATGGATGACAAAAATATTTCAACACTTTTCAGGAAGAATGGTAAATTATTTGAAAAAAATACAAGTAATTTCAGCCACAAAATTGTACTGAATGCAACCGGTTTTAGGGTCATACACTTTGGTTATATATAATGTTACTTTTTACCTTTCCATTTTCTGACCTGGGCAACAGTGGCTAACAGCGATTTTCTAAATCAAAGGTCAACCTTTTGTGTTTTTGTCTTTTCTTATTTATACACAGCTTTGTTTTTAAAACACAGGTTTGAAATTTGGCACAATGGTATTTCTCACGCTAAAGTAAAGTTTTTGCATAGTCAAATTCATTAAACTCTAAAAAGGCTACTTTCTATTTTGAAGATTTAAAAATTGGTCCCTGAATAAGCTTGAAAAAGGCAGGAATAGTGACATCACACACAAAGCTTGTGTAATGATGCAGATTTCTCTCCATACACACTTGCTGACATACAAGAAAAAAAAAGTGGTATAAACTTTTTCTTCTCGGCACACAAAAGCTCAGGCAGAATAAAATCAAAATCACCAAGTCCGCCTGCCTGCGATACTGAACAAGCACCATCATTTATTCCAAAGTTATTTCAATACAACAATCCTTGGCATTGTGTGCATAGAAAATTCAATACACAAAATACTGTTCTCTGTTTTAACTGAAATACTTATTTACTTTATATCTTAACATGTTTTAAGTATGGCAATGTTTTTGCATAAATTTAAAAATGCTGACCCCAACAGGCAGTTCAATAAAATTCAGTCCATCTTAAATTACTCCAATACAAGCTACTTCAAAATGAGTAATACTCAAATTTATCAAAAATATACTTGGTAGTTATATAAAATAAATGCATACACTTTCACAATATAGGTATATAAAAAATATCACTTAGACTCGGTTTTGTACTGTTAGCATTAGCCAGTATTTTAATGATCTTCCTAATAAAATCTCTGCTGAGTATCATGACCTATTTAGACTACAGACCAATATAAATACAGTAAAGTGCAAATTCAAGTTTTTTAATCAGTAAACCCAAAACTGTAATACCGTATAAGCTATGTTCTGAAAAGGCAAGAAACCGGTGATGTCAATTACACATTTGAAAACATAACATGATAACTGACTGAAAACAATTAAAAAAAAAAAAACTTCAAGCAATGCCAAGAACAATGGAGAAACGCAATGAAATTAGTTTGTCAAATAAATAAGCAGTAAAAGCCCGTTAAAACACAATGATCTTAAAACTCTGGGTCAGCCAACAGATTTAAAGCAGGCAACAGCACAACTCAGAACACTTGCTGGGTTCTTATGAAGCATGCTACAAAGAGACATTTACAGTTTCCAGCATTTTAGTCATTAAAATATCAGTCTTTTCTTAAAAAGAATCTGAAGCAATTAATTTCAGCATTTCAAAGTTAACCGAATAACAAGTTTTATGAACACTGAACTATAAGAGTAACCATGAACAGAATTCAAAAACATTTGTCATGCTACAATTGTCATTAAATAAAAGTATTTGTTATTAAAAACACAATCTTTTAGAGACCACAAGCAGATTGGAGGGCAAGGGTCTTGTAGATCAAGGCAGTGTTTGATAAGACACTGACTGTATTGCTGACAACAGCATTCACAGATAACATGGTAGTAGATAAATTACACAGAAGGCAAAGCCAAAATTTAAATAATAAATATCAATCTTCATAGAAGATGACATCAATACATTCTCTAATTTGCACAATATCAATTAAAAATCTGAATCGTGGAACATAGTAAAATACTGTCTTCATTTTGTTTGGATTTAACTATTTATATACTTCAATGTGCAAGAATATTTAAATATTTTTTCAGAAAAATACATTAAATATAAATAGGATTCTTACAAGGCAAGCTGTTTATATATAAGAATCATCACCATCAACAGTATGTAGTTTAATAAGGACCCAAACAATGAATGACACTTAATGCAGTAAACTGGGACCTGAATTAAAGTGGCAAAATGATACACTCTGAAGAAACTGTAAAACATGGTGGCACCAGTCTCAGGATCCCATGAGAATATCCATAATGTGATCAAGCTCACTCAGATCCTTTGAATTCTGGCTGTGAGAAGACTGAGATACAAATGAGGACACTGTTGGCGAGTTCAAGACTGCATTACTGGCAGTCCCACCAAAGAGTTGTGACTCCAGGTAAGCCAGCTCCTGCTGAAGAGGAAAGGTGTCAATATCACAGAAGGGGTTGCCCCTCTCAACATCAGTGATGTAACAAGGCTGAATGATTTCAAAACCCCCCAGAATTCCTGTCTCCATGGACACACTGTCCCCTGCACCTGAAGCCCCTGTAGCGTTTCCAGTGGATGCAAATGGGGTTTCTGCATATGGTTGAGGGCCATCACAGACTACATCAAGGTCCTTCAAAACACAGTTAATGGCTGATAGCAAAGACAATTCTTCTTCAGAGGACAGCACTGACCAGGCATCACCTGGATTCTCTGGGAAGTCACTGTTGCCAACTTGTGGAAAAGTCTCTGCAGAAGCAGAGGGCAAACTTGCATTGCAGGGATTTATCTCCTTGGTCAGGATGTCCTCCAGATGGATCTCCTCCTGGATCTTGCGCAGTGTGTTGCCAACAAGCACCTTATAACGTAGGCTGGTCTCCAACATGCTATGCATGTGCTGGAACTTTCCCAGAGAAATGTCCAACACATACTGACGCTGGTTCTCATACACCCCATCTAAATCCCAGGGGAACTTGCGCTTCTGCCCTTTCGCCATCATGCTCCACCTGGAGGGAAGACAGTGCATAGTTAGGGTCACCACGGATAGGGGGGAGTTGACCTTATGAACTTCAAAACTCACTGGAACGTTATTACCCCAAACTAATCACTACTGAAAAAGGTATATGTATTTAGTAGTCACACATTTTTGCAGAACAAAGGCAGTTATCTCGATTTCCAACTGGAAACATTTCACAGTCAGGACAACCAAATAATGGGCAAATGACGGAAAGCATATTCGTACAAAGTATTTAATTTTAAATTTTTCATTCTGACCAAAAAACGGTAAAAACATTTGCTACCTTGTAATTTGTTCCCTCAGTTTGAGAAATTAAATCGGCAAGCAGATTAAATTAAGATCCATAACTGTTTAGAGCTACCAGAACATGGCGCCTCCATGCGCCTCGTCCGCTTCTTGGTGTTTACTGTGAAACCACCGCGAAAACCACTGTAAATAACCTTAACCTCAAATAAAATCTGGTGTTTTTTTACTACAATTCGAATGCATTTGGTAGCTAAGCTGCACATTTTGACCAGTGTCGTTCGTTGATTTTACTTTAGAAACGCAAACAAGCGAAACGGGCGAGTAAATATCGTTTAAACAACTCACCAAAGCAGTTCTTCTTTAGTGGAAACCCTTCAGTCAAGTCGACAGATAGCGATTCTCTCCCCTTAAAATCCTCAGACTTAACCGAAAATACGCCAAAATGTAGTCAGGTCGATCGGTAAAGAGAATATGCGAAGTGTTCGTGGAATACGTGCGTTTCCCAGTTACGTGCAGTATCTCGACCTCTGGAATTCTGCACGCTGTTTCATCCCGCCTCTGATTCAAACCAAAGACCCAATCAGCTGATGGCGGAAGTCGCGTAGTGAAGGGCTTTAACCTGTGATCGTCACAGGTTTACGCATTGTGGGAAATTTAGTTTAGTATATCGGTTAATGCCATCAAACGTTAGTTCTTCTTTTCATGTTCTGAATGTTAGATTTTACTTTTTCCTCCCTCTAAATTGTGAAATTTTGGAAACAGCATTGCCTAGGAAACATACGTGGAAAAAAGGCTCCCCCCCAACGTTACATCAAAGCTTATTTACATCATGACCATATATTTAAGTCTGATGTTGCACATACCACAATGCATTGCAACAAGCGTGTACGACCCAACGTAAACAAAAGAGGTTAAATACTGAATTAAAACATTCTAACGTTCCTTGTCCCGGTCAAGGGAAAACCGGTGGCCGTTTACTTAACGACTTAGTCGGTGAGCTACAAAAGCAGTACGAGCACTTTAACTGTGGTTACCTGCTTGTTTTAGTGGTTGCTCAGACATAAAATTCAGAGATCTCTTTCACAGTTTTCTCAGGGTGAGCAATTCCTTAATCCCAAGACTCGTTCGTTTATAACTTGTAAATTAATAAAAGTTTCTGTACAGCTCTTGTGCAGAAATAAACATTATATACATACATATAGCGTTAATCGCTGGCTACACTTCATAATACATGAAACTTAATACCAAGAACGTCCTATGTTTTGAGGAACAAAATCCAGCCTCTTTGGTCACATTCCATATGAGCAGTTTTTAGGAATGCCTTATGTTTTTTCAAATGACTTTGTCCATTGAACATATGTACAAAATTTTGATGAGGTCAGTAAAATGGTCCACGAGAACATCTTAAGCAAAATACAAAGTTTATCCGCAATATGTGTCCATTTTCAAAATTGCTTTTCATGGTGATGGTCATGGTGCCAGCAGGCTGACCAGGAGACCCCTCAGAAAAAGCTCTTTTGACCAAGCATTAAATTGCCAGCGTTGTCCAAGGACTTACCTCCCACTTCATCACTACTCCAGCTGCTATTTTTTCAATTTCATAACTCGCTGTTCCCTCACTTCAGAAAATAACCTCATGATACATAACTTTTACTACAACATGTTACCCAGTTTAACAGTAGCAATAATTACTGTTAATTCTCCCCCATTGCATAAAAGAAGTTTGTACAATTGAATTTTAAAATCATCCACAGGTCACTCATCTTTGAGACTTTGTGCTTTTAATTAATATAAAATAATCATGTTTTACACTGTCATTTCAAGATACTGGAAAAGCACAAATTAATTTAATGTAATTCAAAGGCACAAATGTAGAATGTTTTCAGTAGTGCAGTATACTCAAAAGCAACATTAAACATTATGGCCATGTAACATAGTATGGTCACCACATTTTAAAAATAATGGATTCCAAACATATCTTATGAGAATTTCTAAAATGATAAACTACAGTAGGGTGTTGTACAATTACTGCAGTAGATGTAAGTAGTTAGGTCATTTTTAATCAACAACTCCCTGTAAAGCGTACTTATTGTCACTGTTTGTGGGTAGATTGAAATGGCTGTCTAAAGCAAGTTTTCTAAGCCCTGTTACATCTCAATGGACTCTACCTATCTCAGCAGGTTTAACTGTATTGCCCCCAAAGTCCAACAGTCTTCCCATCCCAGTCAGAGATGGAAAGGCATTTCACAAAGAAGTGACCCAGGTCATGTTTGGAAATGACTCGACCTTTCAGCGCATTCTCTGTCACCATGTAATTCTCAGTCAAGGGGTGCTTATCTGTAAGTTAAAAAACAAAACATCACATATTTAGCCTGGATCTGGATATTAATTGATTCTTATATTTATTCATTTGTTAATAAAAAATTTAAAAGCATTAAAACATGGACAGAAGCTATTATTTTATGTGATAACATACAATTTAAAACGAAAGTCTGGCTATTACTTTTATAGGTGATGTAGGTGCATAGCAAGTGAAGCATTCAGGAGGGCACCTCACCGTCAATGTGTGGAGGCATCACAGCCACATAATCCAAACCAGACTCCTTCAACAAAGTATACATCCTGTCATGGTCTTCAGTAACTGCCACAAGGCGAGGGGGCACTTTAGAGCGATCCCACAGAAGGAAGGCTGGCACAAAAAAAAAAAAAAAAAAAAAAAAAAAAAAAAAAAAAAAATNTCCCATCCTCCTCAATTTCAGTTCTCTCCTGACCATTTTCTCTGATCCTGTAAAAAATAAAAAAAAATAAAATTTAAAAAAAAAAAAAAAAAAAAAAAAGTTGTGGGACAGAGATAGGCACAAAAATGTTATCACAACAAGCCATTTCTCCTAGTTTAGTTAATGTTCACCCCAGACAGTCAAGTGGAAAGCTTTGAAACCCTCTGTTCTGACATATTACACCATTGCAAAATTATTTGTACCTACCAGCAAATAATAAAATACATTGCATTCAGTCTTTATTTTTAGCTATATTATCACACAATTTTATGAAGTCTAGTTTAACCATCTAAAACCATGCAAATCTATTTTATACTTTATTATTATAACTATATTAGTAATGTCTATTATCTCATGAAATACATCTTGCTTTGTTAAAGTAAAGATTCATGTATTCATATATTTTAAACATTGACTGCTTTACAATAAAAAGATAAATTTGGTCTAATACACGTCACTTTTCTGCACCTGACATGCATGCAATAACTTTACGAATCCCCCGAGCTTTCATTGCTTCAAGAATATTTCTTGTCCCCTCAGACATCATGGTTGTTGGGCCTTTATATATAAAAAAAAAAAAAATACATATATTAAATGTCATAAAAAGAAATTGTGCATAAAAGCAATTAAATATATTCAGTATTTAACAAGACAATTTAACAATTTATTTGAAAAGGATTTGTTTCTAAAAACTGTTTACATATTAACGTAAAACATGCATACTAAAATCCCACTGTTGCTATTTACCATAAACTGACAACCATAAACTGGCAACTAATACATTGTATATTACATGCAATGTTACTATAATTTCTAGAACTGGAGCCTTGATTATTCCCCCCCCCAACTCACTGAGGTCATTTCTGGTTCCAAGAATTATGATGACAGCATCTTGACCTTCCATGGTCTTCCTGACATCCTCCTTGTTCAGGACATCACCTACCACAACCCTGGAGGCCTTGTGGTCAGGGGGCAACCTGGATGGATCCCTCACCAGCACAGTCACATTATAACCTGTGCCCCCCCCCCAAAAAAAAGAAAAGTCAATGGACAGTAACAATTTACAGCAAACATAGCAGCACCTTTTGCAAGAATCCCAAGTTACTCTAAATAAGTACATGTGCAAAACAAACAAATAAATGCCTGAATTTATGAAAAAAGATTTTTATTTTGAATAATCAATAATAAAGAGTGCTGTACAACACAACACAACACATGTATTTTGCTGTGTGTGAGAAACTAACTGGTGATCATCAGTCAGTAACTTGATTTTTTTTTTAAACCAAAATTTCAGAAGTACAGGGAGTTTAAAATTGTGAGCACGCAAAACTAAATTCATGAAGACAGCAGTCGGTGAAACTCCCTTACATTCCCAATTTCATTTCTCTTTTCCCTATTCTGTTTTTGTTTTTTAAATTGTCATTTTTTAAGCCAGTGTCAATTAAAAGTAAAATTATGCATCTATGAAATACGAAAAAGTAAGTAATAGACGATAACCACATAATAAACTCATTCTTAACATTCAGTTTGGACACTAATGGATCCACCCTCCCTGGTTAAAGGCGATAAAGGGTCACGCGTTTTATCTTTCCCAACGAAAAGCCTTCGTTACAACTACTCAGCACAATACGGCGCCTGTCTGCATTTCTCACATGACTACCCACGGTTCAACCACACAGTCATGGTGCAAACATAACTGGATCACTATGATGCTGAAATCGCATTATATTATAACGCGTTTTGTAACATCTAGTTATGTTTACACGTCCTTTCACAACTCGATCCGCGTTTAGCGCAGGAATACCGCGCACACGACGTCCTCAAACAGAACGTTTACCCGAGGACATGAACTTGGGAAACGAGTTCCTCTCCGTGTCCGCACAGGCTGCTCTATTAATCGTAACAATATCGACTTCAAACCTCTCGTTAAAGTAAAAATTTAACTAATCGCCTGCACAAAAAATGTATGCATTCATTTGCTTGCCAACAGCAAAAACAAACAAAGACCGAAAAACACCAAAAGTAATATAACATGCTGAAATGAACCTAACGAAGGACAATGAGGTCGTGCTCCACTTGGGCTTGCCTTGCGAATCGTTAATGGTTTACTTTTTTAACCCCAAACTTGTCCGGTTTTTCAGAAACGCAGAGAAGAGATTTCATTAAAACGAGAGCAGGGCCACGAAGTTATCCTTAGTGCACCTTGGTCTCCCATATACGTCAATGATGTGTTCAGTCATTCCTGCCATACCTGCAGCAACTGCTTGCGGTAAAGTGACCAGTCCTGTCATTCCGGTGCCGCCGAATATCGCCACGTTCTTGATGGTTGCGGACATGATGGCAAGTACAGCCGAGCGACGGTGTTCCTGTGACCCTGCGAACGACACCAACGCAGATATTACGAAACGCGCGCCTTTCGCCTGAACTTTATGAGGGACAGATGAGGTGTTTCCGCAGAGGCTCCTCCCAGAGTTCTGAACCTCCGCTAGCTTGCGATTTTATTAACTTGAATTCAGCCAATGCGTTTGTCCACGGCAACCTATAGAGCTGGTACTCTAACGACTTACCGTTATGTACCCAACCATACTGCAGAGCAATGTGATATTAACACCCCCACACACCAGTTCACCTGAGACACAGGTCTTTGGACTGTGTGAGGAAAATCCATTCAAACAGGGAAAGAACCTGCAAACTTTTCTAAGTCGGATTTGAACCCACGACCAAACACACGATCTAGGAGTTACCGACTGCGATAGTTTGACATTTTCTTTGAGCTTTTTTTTGTATATGGGTTTGGGGACATGATCGTGTTCATCCTAGTTTGATCTTGTTTTAGTTGAAACATAACTTGTAATTTGATTGCTATTCTGCTACCTTGTGAGCAACTTTGTGTCAATCGAACCTAACACTGTAAGGTACGTATAACAATAACAACAACAACAATAATAGGAGGCTTTACTTTTAAGTAATGCCATTGACAATATTTAATTTTATTGTTTGCTTATGCTAATGATATTATTCATATTACTATTTTAAGTTAATTTGTACAAGGCTACATATAGTGTTAGGTTTTGTGCACTAAATCATTTATGATGATTTACCCATTTATGCAACATTGTTTGGATTTTAGAGGTCAAGAGTAAAGAGTTTTGCTCAAGATCACTTAAGCAGGTATTGGAATTGAATCAGGAACTTTCAACACCGTGAATTAGAACGTGCTTGTATAATATAATGAATAAACTCATATTTTGTGAAGCAGCCATTTGTCAGCTTCTTCAGAGATACCTGCATGAGAGGGAGACACTATACACAAACCTTTACCAAAACTTAAGTTTCCTGTAATTCTTAGATATATGATTTACTGATTACCCAGAAATTCAGATTTGGTTCGTTGTTCAAATGTAAGACACTAATCAGAAGACATACATTTTAAAGAAAGTAAATTTATATCAATTTCTCTTATTAGAAGAGAGCTCTGCATTACAGTGAACAAAACTGGCAATGTTTATTCTTTGTAGACAGACATCTCCACCCCCATAGCCTATAAACATTTGTTTACCTTGGGGATAGAAGCCAAATAAGAAATACTGGAAATAGCTTCCTTGTTTAGTGGAAATTCATTTAACACACTTACGGGAAGAAACTGCTGTAACTGGTGAATGAATGTACAGCAGGGTAACTTGTGACATTTTTGGCACCTGCGAATAAGCATCTTTAACCACTACTCTGCTTGGTGCTTCTGTTCTGTTCTCTACATAGCAGGCCTATCTCTGAAAAGGGCTACTGTAGGCGCTTTCACATTTACAGTGCAAAAGCTGGTCCTAGAGGGTCCAACACACTGTATTTGAGCAGAACAATCAACATTAACATTTTGGGGCTGTGTATTTGGTAGGTAGCACTGGTGCATCACAATACCTGATTTGTACATTTGAATGAGGGTTCAAATTCTCCCATCTGTGTGGAGTTTGCATGTTCTCCCCATGTTCAAGTGGGTTTCCTTGGAGTACTCTGTTTTCCTCACACAGACGAAAGGCACGTGTTCCAGGTAGATTGGTGACTCTGAAGTGCCCGTAGTATGTGACAAGGGTGTGAATGAGTGTTTTTAGTGGTTGGCTGGCATTCTGTTCAGTGTACATCTTTGCACAGTCGGTTTGTCTTCAGCATAGGGTCAGGACATTGCAACCCTGAACTGGACAAAGCATTTATGAATGTATGGATGAATTTACTTTAATTCATTTGCCACATATTATTTTTTATTTTATTTCATAAGGCATTAGGTTAAGCATATAAAAGTACAAAAAGGTAAACCAAAAGCAAGTAATCAACACAAGTCATGAGAAATTATTTGCAAAATGTAACAGATATATACTGTAGCTAAAAAATAAAATCGATATAATACATGCATTATACTTAAAATTTATTTGGTTAATTGTGTAAAAATCACTTTTTTAGGATGAATTATTATGTATTAAATAATATCAGAAGCAAATCGAGAGATTTCCATTGATCTGATGAATCATTTTCTGAAAAGGTGCCATATACACATTTTGGGAAGCTGCGGGTCCGAAGAAGCCACTAATATGGCTGCCTCAGCAAGGCTCCGCTAATACAGGACTACCTTTGTCATAATAATGACCGAAAACGCACAAATACAGCCAGACACTTAACACTCCTCATATATATAGAGCCAGACAAGACGTTTGTTTCAATCCATACAATGAGGATAAAAGAATGGCGTCGAACTGCCGTGCAGTAAAACTCATCCCAAGCTAAATAATCAAATGGTTCGGTTTTAATGTCTTTCCGCTTTTCGGTTTCGCAGTTCATTTGCTAGTAAATAATTCCATATAATATACTATTACATTTTGTAATGAAATATGCAAATAGTGAAAAACACATAACGATAACGTAAGCCTTTGAACAGCGCCGGTGGGCTAAAATATGATTTTCATTTATGTTTACATAGGTTAGAAATAAATGTACTAAAATACTTACGTGCACAGTTGCCCTAACATTTACATGTCAGACATTTAGTATTGAGTATTGTCAGACATTTAGTATTGTTGCCAGGACAGGAGAATGGATACAGTTTAGGCAAGTTGCGCCTTTTCCAGCCCTCAAGATGCCCGTAGTCCGCGCTCCGTCGCCCTCATCTAGCCTCAGTCCGGGCGGCTGCAGCGATGCTCTACCTCCGCTTCGCCAGCAGTGAGCGCTACAGCACGGAGAGGGGGAGAGGCAGCCAGAGCTCATCTCCATGCCTACTTGACAGGCACCGAAGAGGGGAGGACGGGAAGCGCAGCTGCCGCATCTCCAGCGGTGCTCCAGAGGGAGGGGGGCGCTCCGTCCCGCACGCAGCCGGCCGGCCGCCTCCTTTAGCAGAGCCTTCCTTCCTTCCCGCCTGCCTGTCTGTCCTCATCCGTCTCGCGTATACAGGACAAGGCGCGTCCACATAGACCTTCATACATGTGCACAGGTTTGAACGGGGCGAGGATGCCGACGGAGGAGCGCGCTCTGTAAACAGGACTCCACGGCAGTTCTCCTCATACACCGTTGCACCTCCGGACGAAAGCCTTCGTTTAGGCGGTGAAGGTAAGACTGTGATCCTGCGTTGAAATACACTTTAAAAAAGATGTTAAACGTGAATTTAGAATTTTTCTGGTAGAACATCCACGGCAATGTGTGCCATGGAGGCTCAGGTTTCGCCGGCCTGCACGCGCGCCACTGCAGTCATTCCTCACACATCCATCCCTCACGTTTATTATCGGTTATCGTCCGTAATACCGTTTCCATGCCTTTGATGTCTGTATGTGAAAATTTAAATTGAGCGTTTGAAACACGCGTGCTCTGAAATCTTGTTTCAGTGTTTTAAGTATATTGTACACTAAATTCATAATCACTTCACATTATTAAGCGCCTTGCGAAATATACTTGCATTGTTCACATTTTAAATGATCATATTTGTACGTGTATACGAAGCGGTTCAAAGTGTTCTGAAGTTAAACCTTTATGGTAAAAGAGGTTTTATGTAGAATAATGCAGGTATCCCGTGTGCTCAGTGTTTCATTCTACAGTATTCTGCAAAAATTATGCTGATCATTTGAATGCAGAACTGGTATTAACATTTGCGATGCGTTTGCGGCTTTATTAACATTTTTTTTTTACTTCCGATTAGGGGTTTTGGGAGGAGTGTAAGGCAGGCGTGCCGATGCTTCTACGGAATTACCCTGTAGGCGATGTTGACATTCATAAGAGCGGTTTAGAAGAACTGTGTTAAGGCACTTGCTATATGAACACAGTGAAAAGCGCAGTGGAGCGGCTTCCACGGAGGCATTGTGGGTGATGATGTTAGCCGGACATGGTGGGCTTCTCATGGGGCTTTGGGGGCGGCAGCTGTGGGGGAGGTGAGAGCCTTGCAGAGGTCACATTCATTCTCAGGTTAAAGGTGGACCATCTAGTGTACAGCAGCTGCCAAAGGAGCTGTGTGACATACACATATAAATATATTTCTTTTCAGGAATTAAATTCCAGAATCATAACCATAGTCTAGAGTTAACAGCCTAGTCTCTCCCACAAACTCAAATGTGGCCAAAGGTGAGCAATCCCATTGAAGAATTCAAAGAACACAGTCTTGTCATTTATTCTGTGTATGATTGTGACAAGATTTCAGTAAATCTACATCTCAATTGATATTGTCCATCTAACTAACTGATTTCATGGCACCACTACACTCCTTGAAGATCCCTGGCTTCTTTCATATCTGACTTCCGATCTTTTCCAGTGCTTAGTAGATCCAGATAGTTTGTTTTTCTTTCAGATGTTCTTTTTTGAAATTGTATTTTTAGAAGGTGGGGATGGCAATTGTACATGCAACCTGGGGACCAGGATGAATAAATTAGAGTGATCAGTTAACCTGAAACATATGTCTTTGGACTTTGGGAGGACACCCACACAAATTAAGAGCATGGAAGCTCCGTGTTACAGACTGAACTGGATTCAAACCGAAGCCTAAACATCCACTACTTGCTGCACCACTGTGCCGCCCTGTGTTGTCCATCAGAATCCACAGTTTCATGATCTCATGTCTGAATCGTGTTATTGGTAGTCTCTTTGTATTCTTAATAAGTTAAACCAAGGCACTGACGTGGTCAGCTTTTGAAAAGTCAATGTCATATTCAGATTGCTAAAGACATTTCTATATGCACATGATAGAAACTGAAACATTGTATACTGCAGTTAAAAACAATCATGTAGCACCCATTTGAGCAATATAACATAATATAATATAATATAAAAACGTGAAAGTAAAAATTAATGGATAATATCTGTGTTAATCTTAAATATTGAATCATATGAAATGCCAAAGCTATATTGTGTGAGCTTTGTATGTATGAGACAAAAGACTCACTTACTGTACCATAGGAAGCTATTAAATATAAAGGAGTTATTAATAAAAGACAGTATTAATGCCAAATGGGATATCTTGCATGCCTTTTTACTAGCATTACTGGGTGTTTAAAGGAAACTGTAACCTGACATATAATGTTTCACCAACAATTATATAGTACTAACACACTAAATTTATCTGCCCCTTTTCTCAGTATTGATATAGTACTGATATCCTGTATTAAAGCTGTCTTCTTGTCATTCTTGTCACTTGTAATTTTGTCACTTTTCTGCCCTTAGGGACATCTCATGCAGCCAGTCCTCACACAGTTAGTATGAAATGAAGCTGTGGTAACATCTAAGGTCCTGTGCAGTTAAAATAGAGTGTAATATACCAACAATGCACTGTGGGTTTCCTTCAAGCACATGCCAACTTCTGTTATTACTTGTGTTATTACATGCACCTTAGAGATATCAAATTATTAGTATGTTGCTATTTCATGGTCATTGATGTAGTTATTACTAAAGATATACCCTGCTGTTTCAGAAGTGGTCTGTAATCATATCTCCACAGTCATATTCTTTGTGTCCGCTGTGACTGTGTAAGCTCATTTAAAAATCTTGATTAAAAAAGTTTATTTTCTCTCAGCTTTAATTATTTATGTGCTTTTATTTATCTGTTGTGGCTTCCAAGACAAACTGCTTTTCTCAGAAACTAGCAAATGACTTTATAGAAAGAAACTACTTTCTTTACTATTGTTCCTGCTGGTAATCTTATGACATTTATGTCCGATTTTATCAGCTTGTTTATTGTGAATTTATCCATAATCGTTTGATCTTAAAAATGCATGAAAGTAAATGCATGGAAGTTTTAAGCAGATGTCAAACAAACTTTACCTGAAGTGGAAGAGGGAAATCAATTCTTCATATTACAGTTTATATGATTAAGAGTAGTAAAAGTATAAAATTCAAACTTGCTTTCAAAATGTATTGATAAAAACTGTAAAGAAATTTGTTTTGTGTAAGACAGTGTATGGGTGTATGACTATGCAGGTTTGTTTCTGATAGAGGTGAAAGAATGTCACACCCCCAGAGCTGCAGCCTTCTCTGGGACCCTGAAGGTGCATTAACGGTTATTCATTGTGGCATCTGTCCCCCCAATGCTGATGTTCCTATTTCAATTCAGTTTCTCCAAATGCCCTCCACCTCTGTCAACTCCAGCACCCATACCCCCCCCCCCTTTTTACTAAAATAATACAGAAGGGAGGTTAAGATTTTGCATCAAGTGTATTTCTGGAGAAGTCTAACTGAAACAGATCCATAAAACCTGTTTGGTTATTCAGGAGACACGACATCTTCTTTGTGTTAGAATGTTTGATTTGTGGTGAGGTTTTGGAGGTAGCAAGGATTACAGTGTGTATATTTTTTCAAAAGTAAAGCACTAAATCATTTTTTTAATTTTTACTAATTTTTTTTATTATTTCTTCACAGACATTGCTTTACTTGAGTTGACGCCTAACTGTCATAAAACCAGACATAGAGAATTTCTGTCTTTTGATATGATGGCTGTGGCATGACTACATATGTCATCTGTGTGACTCATGGACATGGTTTTGAAGCAAATTTTTTTTTATCCAGATATTTGGAAAATACACATCCTTCAGAATTCTTGACAAACATCACCTTTTCAATCAATTTAGAATAAAAAGACAGCAAAGAAAACTTCCAGGGTGGAGAAAAGCATGTTGCACCGAGTCCATCGACTACTAGAATTATTCAGATTTTTTTTCTAAACTACAGTAGAACTTGATATATTTATTCCTTGCTGTCTTTACAAGGAAGTACACAATTGTCTGTTCAAGGAAAGATTGGCTGTGAGGCCTGACAGTGTCTTATTTTAAGTGGCAAAAAATATTTTGAAAATGTCATCTAATTTTTAAAACCATTTTAAAGAGCTACTTTGCTATGCATACATAAAGTAGTAGGCTTTTGGCTATGAGTAAGCAGAGTGTTTACAAGGCTTAGCTAGCATTTGTAACCCATTGTCAGGGATTGTTCAGAATGTACCAATGATATTTCCATAGTTTGTTATCCATGAGTTTTTTTAACATTTTGTAGAAATAGCCCAAGATTCCATTAGTTAATAAGAATTCTTGTTTCTTCTCAATATCAGTTTGATTTGTAATAATATGTGCCCAATATTTTACTCTACCACTGTAAATATTAACTGGGAGCAAATTAAAGTGTATATTTTTAGAGTCTGCAGTAGACTCCTTATTAGTGTTTACTTTTTCTAAAATTTGTCATCAGTGCTCACTTTTGAAATGAAAACATTACTACATGACTATGATAATGAATAAGACCTTAGTTTAGCTGGATGTGTCCTTGTGAGGATATGGTGGATGGTGGGCCAGATTTTACTGTGGCAATGGAACTTCAGATATGGTCTAAGGGGAGAGCTGTGGCTTTTGCAGCTGGGAATGCTCGTGGCCCATGGTTGTTCAGTGGAGCAGTGTGACTTCTGAGGGCGAAACGAGATGTTCCTCTGACCTGCCTTGAATCCTTCAATCCATATCCCAGCTGAACAGGGAGCCACAACTGCTGTAGAGCCACTGCTGACTCAGGGTTGGAACAGCCCTCTGAGCTGGAGAGAGACTGGCTAGACCCACTGCTATGGGACATAGGTGGAAGGGGAATGGAGACAGAAGTGAAGCCTGAGGAGGGCATGAGAAATAAGGGGTGTATGTGAATGTATATACACACAAACCGGGCACTTAATAAGGAACACCATTCTAGAACTGGGTAGGACCCCCTTTGCTCTCAGAACAGCCTGAATTCTTCACAGCGTGCATTCAACAAGGTGCTGGAAACATTCCTTAGAGATTCTGGTCCATGGTGACATGCATCTCATAATTGTTGGAGATCTGTCAGCTGTACATTCATGCTGCTATTCTGCCATTGTACTACATCCCAAATGTGGTCTATTGGATTTATATCTGGTGATTGGAGAAGCTACTGAAGTACACTGAACTCATTGTCACGTTTATAGAACCAGTTTAAGATGACTTCTGCTTTGTGACACGACACATTTTCATGCTGTAAGTAGCCATTAGAGGATGGGTAAATTGTGGCCAATTTGTGACATTCAAACGATGCATGATTTGTATTAGGAGGCCCAAAGTTTGCCAAGAAAACATTCCTCACACTATTACACCATCACCACCAGCCTGAACTGTTGACACAAGGCAGGGTGGGTCCATGGCCTCATGGTGTTTACTCAAAATTCTGACCTGATCATCTGTGTGTTGCAGCAGAAATTGAAATTCATGGGATCAGGTGAAGTATTTCCAATTTTCAACTATCTAGTTTAGGTGAGTCTGTGCCCCCTGTAGCCTCAGTTTCCTGTTCTTGGCTGACAGGAGTGGAACCTGGTGTGGTTTTCTGTTTTTGTAGCCCATCTTACTCAAGGTTCAATATGTTTTTTGTTCAGAGATGCTTTTTTGTTAACTTTCCAGTCTGGCAATTCTTCTCTGACCTCTCTCATCAACATAGCTTTTCTGCCCACAGAACTGATAGAACTCAATGGATATGTGTCTGTGTGTGCATGCGTGCATGTATGTCTGTATGTGTGCATTCATATGTGTTGAACATTAAACAGTTGAACTGGTACCAAGCTGGGGACAAGCTTTAATACTCAGGGTGTCACACAGACTTGTACTCTCATCATCATATTGAATGACGTATATACTTTAAAAATGCTCTCTAAACTTTCTTATCCAATAATGTTAATTTACCTATTCTTGAAAATGGGAACTATTTTTTCTCTCATTTTCAAAAAGATTATTTCTTTTGCTTAAAATACTGTTTGGTGCACATTTGATGTATATATGAAGTGAAAGTGGCTTACTGTAGTTTAGCTTACTTTAGTGTGGTAAAATCATTTTGTTTGGTGCTATTTTTGCTTTGCTTTATAGTACCTTTAGGAAAGTTTGCAGATTTTCAGATCTTTTAAGTGCTGCAGGACTCTGGAAGTTTTATTTGCTTTGTGGTCTCATTTGTAACCTACTTTCAGGTTATGGGTGAAGAGAACAGGAAGCCTGCTAGCTGGGTAAGGATGACCTGTCTGCACGGTAGGGGATTTTAGGAGCACAGTACAAACAGCTTTGAACGCCTGGGGCTCATGCAGCGTATAGTAATGTCAGCTCTCCATGAGAGCATCCCTCCTGTATGTGATCCAGTGGACAGCTGTCCCCAGGACATAGCAATGACATGTCTGGTTGTATGAATTGAACTGATCAGCTGACAAATCATGAAAATGTATGTGCATCACAGGTGAATACCTTAGTTTTTCATGGTATACCTCAGATTTAATTTTTTATTGAAAATGTAATTGATGGTTAAATGAATTTAAACAAACTAGCATCTATAAGCGCAACTACACGGTAATTATGTGGAAGCTAAAGACCATGGTCATAAATGTGTACAGCATTGATTTGTTTCGAGACATTGGGAGGAACAACAGACAGACACACATAAATTTAGCTTTCTCTACACTGCAATTCAGTTTTTTATGGACCTAGTTGACAATTCGGTTCTTCTATTAATCAAAATATTCAATTAAACTTTATATTTTACACAGAATGATTCCTGAGATTTTACTTGGAGAAAACAAACAAGACCTGTGTTTTTTCTTTTATTGCTGTTTCCAGATTGTTTCTAAAATTCTTTTCAGAAATTGTGAAGAGCACTTCAACCACAACAGAAATATACAAATGAGATTGCAGATACTTTTTTATGTTTCTTCACAGTATTTAGACATATTGCTTTTTGTGTGTGTTGTTTGTAACACAGAGTTTTTACTTTTAGAACTGCTATATTCTAAAATGAAAATTAAATATAAGAAAGGGTATATGATGTGAAGTTTTGTTGTACTGTTGGCTTTTGCAGAAACATGAGATGATCATGTCACAATGAAACTAAGGTTGGTTTGAAATGTCTACAAAAATGTACGCAATATTTATGCATTTTTATGACTTATTTGCTCATCAGATCCATTCATACAACCAGACATGTCATTGCTATGTCCTAGGCACAGCTGTCTGCTGAATCACATGCAGGAGGGATGTGCTTATGAAAAGCTGACATAACTACACTCTGCATGAGTTCCAGGTCTTCAAAGCTGGTTATGCTGTGCTGCTACCATCCCCTACCATGTAGACAGGTCACCCTCTCACAGCTTACAGTGCTTTTGTTCTCTTTATCTTGTAAATAGGTTGCAGTTTATAACAAAAGTAAATCAGTTTTGCATAGACTTCCATCACATATTTAATCTTAAAATCTTTCCTGAAACTAGTACATATAAATCAAAAATATCACCAAACATAACAAATATTCTCAAAAACAGTATTTCAGCCTTACTTCCTATACTGATCAAATGTCAGAATTAAATAAAATGTGTTTCTGTTATGGAGAGTAAACATATTTATATGACTGTAGGAAAGAGGAATTTTTTTGCAAGCTTGTTTCACCCATCTCACCAACCTGTCAGTAAATGTTTATTTATTTACTATACAGTCAATTCTATCTAGAGCTATTCCTGTAATGTACACTGCCAAAAACAGCAATACTGGTGAACTGCAGTTTTTTTTTACCATGGGTTGTATGTTGCTTTGGAGTAAAGCATCTGCTAAATGAATAAATATAAAATGTATAGCGAGTGTATTTGGTTCATTACTTAATTTAGCTAGCACTGTCTATAAAAAAAGTTAGCATGAGAAGACACTTGTAAAAGAGAAGACATTTATAAAACGTAAATGGGTTACAACTTAAAAAATCACAGTATTTATACTTGCAATGGTTTTAAAGCATGGTGCTGGAATCTTGCCTGGTAGCTATAAGGGAGAACACAAGCTCCTCTAAGTGATGTGTTTTACTCCGATTGACAGATGAATGTCTCTGAACACCTACTGACAGATTAGGCAGTGAAACAACCTTGCAAAGCTGTGTGCAGTCTGGCCACCACAGTGGCCTCTGTCCATCTAATGTGTTTAAATAGAGGCCTCCTTATATATCAAGCAGAGCAGAGTGCCAGTGTCGCTGAATATAACTTAAGTTTTATGGATTAAAAAAGAAAACATACAGAAGGTCATCTGCATTTCACCTGCACTTGTTGATTACAGTTACAGGATCAGAGCTCATGACATGATGTTATGTCATTGTGGTTGATACAAGTGCATTGTGATGGAGACTGGAAGTAACTGTGTATATATTGTTTTTTTTTATTTATATGTTCCTGCATATATTTGATGTGTTTTTTTGAAGACAAGTTGTCAGCTGTAGAAAAAATATGGTTGATCACTGAGGTCCATGGATGTAGTGGAGTAAAAGAGTTTTTTAGAAGTTTTACTCCATATAGACATCAAATAATGTTGGCTTCAGTCTGGATTTATACGAAGGTGTTCCAAACTGTAATTGTAAAAAAGTATAATAAGTAATTATGTATGGTGTAAATACTATGAAAGTTTCTCGGTAACTGTAGACAACCCGGTACATTAGACTAATACAGTTATACCTTGAAAAGGACAGTCCAATAAGACAGTTTGGTGATATTGTAGCCCTTTGAGAAATGTAACATAATAATTCACCATTTATAAAAAAAAGAACAAAATATTTGTCTTTTTTAACAGTAGTCGAGTTATTGCTGTGTTCTGTTGTGTATGTTTTACCATTTAGGTTTTGCTTTTGGCACTGCTCTTATGTACTAGTGTTGCTGTGTTCGTGTGTGAATGCAGGCTGGTGTACAGGGATTTCAACCTGTTTAAGAGGACATAATAAAGACCTCCTGGGTATCTTTACCTCTTCCACAGGGTGCTGCCTAGGAGTGCTGCCATGGCCAATGCCTCCACAGACCTGGACAATGTAGAGGCCCAGCGTCAGTTGAACAACAACAACCGTCCAGCAAGCAACACAGGCCTGTCCTGGGACACTGATAGCACCAGCGCGAAGCTGTTTGAGTGCTCTCGTATCAAAGCACTCGCAGGTAGGGATGTAGGCCCACAGCACAGAGCACACAGATGTATAAATAAAAATAACATGATGCTGGGTGTGCTGGACTGCATGCCTGTAGGTTAAGCTTTTCAATGCTGTGTTGAAGAGTATCTGGTGGGGTGTATTATGTGGGGTAGATTCCTGCAGCAGAAATAAAGGATAATTCACCTTTATTATGAACCAGCTAAGATTAGCCATCCAAACGAAGCAGTGAAAAAAATCAATCTGTTACTACATTGTGCCCCACTTTGGATTTAATGAAACAAGGGTCTTGTAAGTAACAAAGATCAGAGAACTGCTCTGAGAGGACCCCCTGCTGTCAAACTTAATAATCTCCAGGTGGGTTTACCACTGCTGTGAATCGTTATTCCGAAGTTACACTATTACGAATTTGAGCAGATTAATGAGTGGATTGTCAATATTCCATCAATAATTCAACAATCAGAACCAGTCAAATTGCTTTCTTTTTTGCATCAGTCATTTTAGTAGGCTGCATGTTTACTATTCAGTGTTGTGCTGTTTTCAGGTTTTATGTGGCATGCAGGAGTTTTGCCAAAGTGCATTCGTATGTCCAAAATGTTATGAGACAAATAAATAGAAGATAAAACCAAATATGTTCTTAGATTTTTTACAAACAGATTAAAGATTTTGTAGTAAAGTGAAACACTGGTTACTGCCATCTCTTCCCTGTGAACAGATTTAATGTCGTTTGTAATGGTTGTACTCTAGCTTGTTTAGCAGTTCCCATAACCCCAAGGCATACTGCCTTCTTGCGCATAGTCCTTATAGACAAATACTGTATATTGCTTTACCAAATTATTCACACTGTTTTTTCACACTGGTTTCTGTCAGATGAAAGAGATGCAGTGCAGAAGAAGACCTTCACAAAGTGGGTTAACTCTCACCTGGCACGAGTATCCTGTCGAATCACTGACTTGTACAATGACCTGCGGGACGGCTACATGCTGACCAGACTGCTGGAGGTCTTATCTGGGGAGCCTTTGGTTAGTGTCCTGTTTCCTTTTCTTAATAGATCATGTGTACTCCTCACACATTAACCTTAGATGATGGACCTTTAACTGAGACAATGTTAAGTTTTTCCCCAGAGCTTCAAATTAGCTTAAAAACATGACATGCACAGTACAACACAACTTAGGAGCATTATAGCAAGTGAGCACAAAAAAACACAAGCAAAAACAGAAATGATATATAAAAAAGTGTCATTTTGTCTATCTGTTCCTAGCTATGTACAGTATCTGTACCATGTTAAACACACTCCTGGTATGCCTTTCTACTGACTTTTCCTCTTCTTTCCTACTTTTTCCTTTATACTTTTTCCTGCTTTCTACTGTCTCCTCTGCATATTTCTCAACAGCCAAGGCCCACAAGGGGCCGGATGCGGATCCACTGCCTCGAGAATGTAGATAAGGCTCTGCAGTTCCTCAAGGAACAGAGGGTCCACCTGGAGAATGTGGGCTCCCATGACATTGTTGATGGCAACCACCGGCTCACTCTGGGCCTCATCTGGACCATCATCTTACGTTTTCAGGTAGAAACCCTTTGTAAATATCCATTGTGAAGTTCAATATCCAGTGCTTGAAGTAGGTCAGATACTCAGTGGTTCACAGTAACAGCACTTCTACATTTTGGAATGCCATCACATTTTGTTGCAAACCAACTTTTCTCATAATCTCCCTGTGCACTTTTCTGCTACCAGTCAACCAGATTCTCTGCCTGAGCTTCTCTCCCAGCAAAATACTACTGTAGTATATAGCCATTATTTATAATAGCCTTCGTGGATATATTTTATTTGACAGGGTGCATTAAGTTATGCTGTAAGTCATCTCATGTGCTGCTTGCCTAGTGCTATACATCACCAATCTCTCCTAGTATCTTATAATCACTTCAGAAATTTAAGATGTAATTCTTAATAGTTTGCTGATCGACCGATACACACACTGCAAACATGCAAATAAGGTGAGCACCGGCACTTCGTTTTTCCCTTTCAAGCACCGCTGACATCAAGAACCATTGTGAATTCCTCTTTCTTTTCCCCGTTGCAAAGTTGTTGCCAAAATGTATGTTTTTAAATAAGATTGACTGGCTAACTGCTGTAGTCTAATTGGCTGAATATTTATTTAAGTACCTTTTAAATATTTTTTGCCCTAAAATCTGCTGGCAGCAGATTAAAAAAGAATTTATGTTGGTCTGGGGAAACCTATTATCTGTGTGCTTTATTAACTTATAGAGTGTGTAAGGTCACAGAGAGTCACAATAAACAATGTTTCTTTATTAATACTAGCACTTAAAGTGTGTCAAATTCATGCTACATTGATGTCTAAAAATTACAGTAACTGTTTTAACTATTCCTGAACCCCTCAAAAAATTAATCTGAAAAAAGCTACAATTTGAAAGCCTATTTAAGTATTTAAATCTGGTTTGATAGCTCCCAAACAAAAACAACCATTCAAAGTATTTAAACACACCCTTTGTATGCGAATTTCACAGTATAAATGCCAGTTTATATTTGTATCTCGTAGACAGGCAGGCAGTGATGCAGAATATGTACCATCCTCTGAAAAAAATCCTTGCATAATGATTTGTGTCATTTTACTACAAATTTTTATGTAGTCACTTGCAAATCTTATTTGGTTTTCAGTGTTTTCACTTAGGTACTTGCCGGTTGCAAAATTGTCCTGGGTTTTTCAGCATTTTCTCTCACGAATTCATGCTTTTCAGTCAAATTTTGTCTCTTGAAGACAGTATTAAGTGGATTGAATGACACACTTTGGCTGTGTCTATGCATTCTGTGTCTTCTCAGATATCTCTCTCACCTGTATAGTTTCACCTTCAGAAACTCAATATGGTAGCTCACAAAGGAAGGAAGTACTTTGCTTTTGAGCTGAGGAAACAATTGGCATTCTGTAAAATAGACACAATCTACACGTGGGACAGCGAGTTCCGCTGCGTCATCACTGTGTGACATGGTAGGTGATGCTCGAATGTCACTATTACTCAGCCTGAAGAAGAATTGAATGATCTGCATAAAGTTACTCCATGTTATAACAACAAAGTGACAGGCATGTAAGTACCATTGATTCATGGCCTTTCTCTTCTAGGGGTGCATGCTGACTGTTGATTCAGATACTTACTTACCATTGTCTTGATCTCCCAACTCTTAAAAATGTGCGGTGTTGGATTGTGTACTGCGGTGCTGGGACTGGAGGGCACCCAGCCACTGCTCCCCAACCCCCTAGAGAGTCTTCTAGTCTTTCAGTTTTTGTTCCTGTTCCCATGGGCTGGCCAAGGCTTTTTTTTACTATCATGCATTTCCAACATTTCAAGTTCTAAGCAAAGAAAATTATGTGACTGTAGCCGAATCAATGGTTGTGACTAAAGTCTTATAATGTTGCTATCATGGAAATCACAGGATTTATAGTGAAGTATGCTTATTTCTTCCCATACTGCTTTCTGTGTCATTTTTCATTCTCCTCATTCTTTCTTTTTTCTTCTACTGTGTATTTTCTTTTTCTTCATCTTCCATCCTTCTGTGTGGTGTCTGATGTTCTCTGCTTCCTGCTCTTAACGTCATCTCCCTTTTTTGCCCTCATTTCTACTTTGCCAGTTCATTATCCCCCCGCCCCCCTTTTGTACTTCTCACTAACCCACCCACCCAACCCAATGCAATGGGCAGTGTGTCTTCAGAGTTTCTCTTCTTCACAATTTGTTGACACTTAAACTGTTCTGCTAACAATGGAATAGATAATTTCAGGAATTTATTACTCTGGCAAGGTGATGCCCAGCTCAGTTATCCTTCAAAGAATTACTCATTCTGATTTCCATGCTTTTTTCTTTCTGTCCATTTTTGTTTCTGTTCTGGTTTCAGAAAATGTTTCAGAAATGTAACACAATGTGCCAACAAAGGCGTGCATTCATGGCATAGTCATTGCTACTGTTTTATAATAATAATGATATGTGTGATATGTGACCAATGCTGTATATTGTACTGGCTTTTTGACACCAATAGGGACCCTATCGTAAGGCTTAAATGTGGTCCCGCTGCCCTTTGCCTTCCTGCTTTTGTTCAGCTTAACAATACTTTGCCTAGTCAGCAAGTAAAGTACTTCCCACTGCAACACATATGGAGGAAACAATAAAAAGATTGGGAAAGTTGACAGTGACAAAGTAGGTGAAGGGACAAGATACACATGAAAGACAAAGTTATTGGTTGAAGCTTAGAAAGGGGGTGGGTGAGTGAAGGCCAGCAGTGCAAAGACCAGGAGTGTTTGCCATCACTGTGTTTTTGTATGTATAATTATGTTATTGACATGATTATGGAGAATATGGAAAGAAGCATTATTTTTAATTACTGTCACTGTAAGAAAATCTTCACATTTCACAGCTTACATTTACACTTGAATGTAAAATCTTAGCAAAGTGTTGACTAATAAGGGTGGTAGTGAGCACTATAGTGTTTAGTGTTGTAGCCTTTTTCCCAAAGAGCTCAGGTTCAAAATCCCACCTCATGCTGTAGTAACCCTGAACAAGGTATTAAGTCTCAACTGTCCCACTGAGAATTAGCCAGGTGTGTAAATTAGTAAATCACTGTAAGTAGCTTTGGAGGGTAACATCACCTAAACAAATTAAAACAAGATGAAAGATTTTATTTTAAAATGGTGGCAGTTTATCCCTGCACTACAAATTATACAGCTAAAGAGCTGTCTTTGTTGTATATATGAATGGATAATTTAAATTAAAATATGATAAGAACTGGAACTGCCATAATAGCCTTAACAAAGTGAACTGCTACAGCTGTCTGGTGTAAATGACATTTTTTCAAAATTCTTGCACATTTTTCTTTTGATAGCTATCCTCTGGCTATGCCATTCAGTATCCTGAAACATCTGTTGGATCTTTGAAATAAACCATTGTTCTTTCTCTTGTATGTTTTCTGTTCTTCCTCAACAGATCCAGGTAATCAAGATAGAGACAGAGGACAACAGGGAAACACGCTCAGCCAAAGATGCCCTTCTCCTGTGGTGCCAGATGAAAACAGCCGGGTGAGCCCCATTACCACTTTATTCCCAGTTATCCCTAGCCCAAATGTACTATTTTACAAAGTGTAATGTATATATCGTAATTACAATAATTAATTTTTAAAGAGCATGTTTTTAATATACAAAGCTGGAATATGTAGCTCGAGGAAGACTAATTTCTTCAGAATAAAAATATCAACCTAAACTTCAGCCAAAGACTATTGTTAAATGTGAGTTTTATGAATACTAACTGCTTGAGGTTATGTTTTCTGTTAAGGTACCCTGAAGTGAACATTCAGAACTTTACCTCCTGCTGGAGGGATGGCCTGGCTTTTAATGCTCTAATCCACAGACACAGGTGAGCATAAGTGGCAGGTGGCCTTGTGCTTATTGCATATTACAAATTACAGTTGTCAAAGGGCAACTATGTTGTGATCCGTACAGGTAACACACTGACTATACATAAATCTTTAGAAATGTACCTTATTATGATTTCAGTATAGCTCAGGACTGACATGTTTTCACTGAAAAGTGAATTACTAAGCAGTCGGGTTAGACACCATGTCTTTATTTTTTAATAAGTGGCTATTGTAGCATGATGCTCAGCATTGTTGTTCAGTCTCCTATGTTTTACCACCTGTTTCACTCTTTTAAATCCTGGCTTGCTTCCTTTTCTAGACCTGATCTTATTGAATTCCACAAGCTGACCAAATCGAATGCCACGTACAATCTACAGCAAGCTTTCAATATCGCCGAACAGAATTTGGGCCTCACTAAACTCCTTGATCCCGAAGGTTTGGTTCAGAAACTTTCACTTACCTATGTGTCACAACAGGTATCCCTCAAGATACGGGTCTTTGACTTTATGAGTTTTCATGTATACGAGTGAAATTATTTTATTCCCTTTGCTGAGTTACAACCAAATATGATGGACATTTTTTGCATTTATGAGTAACAAGAGCTGAGCATGGGACACATTATAAAGTTTGTGCCATTATGGTAATTATGTCTCCGACAAGATTTCACCTTTCCAGCTGATTTACTGGAGTACATTATACTCATAAGTAGGGTGATACCTGTAACAGTATTTATTAGTTGTGTAAGAATTTTAAAACCATTGACTTCCATCTGTTTTCTATTTTTTTATGCTTTAGATGTGAACACAGAGAATCCGGATGAAAAATCCATTATTACATACGTTGTGTCTTTCTACCACTATTTTTCAAAGATGAAAGCCCTTGCTGTAGAGGGGAAGCGAATTGGAAAGGTAAGAAAAAAGGCAGAATGTCTGTTTTGCCAGTGCAGAATCACTTATATAACCATTAAAATGGCTTGTAATTTGAAACAGAATTATAACAGTTCTTCTTATTAGCAATTTATATGCAGTATATGTTTATTTTTAATGTCGTGTATAACAGGATTATTTTTATACATTAAACAATGGTTTAGGTGTTGGATAACGCCATAGAGGCAGAGAAGATCATTGAGCGCTACGAAGCTCTGGCTGCTGAACTCCTGGAGTGGATTGAGAAGACAATTAGTATAATCAGCAACCAGAAGTTCGCCAACTCACTGATGGGTGTCCAGCAGCAGCTCCAAGCCTTTACTACGTACTGCACCATTGAGAAGCCTATCAAGTAAGGCAGCATTTTACTATGTGGAAGGAAAGACAGGGCCATTATCTGCTTTACAGTGTGAGCTGTCTGAAAGATGCCACTGTCAGTGACAAAAAAGACAGTTTTTAAAAATTGATCATAATAAAAAGCAATAAGGGAGTAAATGTAATGTTACAGAGTTGGCATGGCAGCATAGTGGGTGTTGCAGTTGCATCACAGTACCTGGGCTGTTTAGGCAAAGGTTTCAATTCTGGTTCAGTCTAGAGATTGCATGTTCTCCTTGTGTCTCTCCATACTGCCCATATTACAATTGTAAGTAAATATGTTGGTGGCAGCCTTATGATGGACTGGCATCCTGTCCAGGGGGTACCTCTGCTAGCCTAGTGTCAAGCTATTTTGGGATAGGTTGTGAACCACTGTGACCATTTTAGGGACAAGCAGTTTAGAAGGAAAATCAGTGAGTCAGTGATTTTTAGCTTAAAGAAAGGCAGACTTGTTGTGCACTGGTTCAGGACTTATATTTCTAACCTGAAGAATGTTGGTTTCAGCTCTGTCACATCTGTAGTACCCTTGAAGAATACACTTAGCCTGAGTCAGTATAATCATGTTGTAAAATGCTCCGCATAAAATTGCAACTGAGCAAAAAACAACTGATTTGTTTGTTCACCATTTGAGTTATATGAGTTCAGAATTCTATGCTATTATGTGATATGATGAAATATGATCACATTTTTACAAGTTATGCAGGGTCCTATTTTACTGGGTCCTCGTGAAAGACGAGAGCCATATAAACTAAGAGGATGACTGGACATCCAGAAGGATGTTACCTGAATAGGAGTCTGCCATGCTGGAAGAGTAACTCAGAAGCAGTTGTATGTGAGCTCTGTCTCCGTGGGCAACATTGCTGCCCTTTCAGGACAAAAACAGACTTTGTGATGGGAATCCAAGCTGTGAAGTATGGAGTATCTCCTGGGTAGCTTTGGCTGAAGGATGCAGTGTCTTGTCTTTTCACATAAAACCCACTGAAGTTATAAGGCTGACAAAAAGGCATACAAACATAAGAAGAAAGTAGTTTGATGTTAACAGGGCCTCCCCATGACAATCTGCAGTTGTGAGATTCATACATGAGCTCCTTTACTTTCACTCTTCTGTCAAGTTCATCCCATATAAGGATTGCCCAAATGTACTCAAATCTTTGGCTGGTACTGTATGAATTTTTGTTCCTTCGGCAACAGATTTTATATGCTATAGGTTAAAAGAACTGAAGTCCTGACCACTGAAGTTATGTGACAACCTCTGCTGGTTTCTACTAATGATCCCTAATGGTTTTCCTGTAAGGTTCCAGGAGAAGGGCAACTTAGAAGTGCTTCTCTTCACAATACAAAGCAAACTTCGAGCCAACAACCAGAAGCCTTATGTGCCTCATGAGGGGAAGCTGATCGCCGACATCAACAAGGTGCGCCCCCCCACAAAGTTGTACATGCGGCTTGCAAAGGTTAACTAGCAGTAGATCGATGTGGACCACTGTCCTTGTGTGAAGTCCAGTTGTATTCCCAGGCTTTTGATGAGATTAAGCACATTTTAAAGGACCTCTAAAACACTTTAAAACTGTTTTTATATTCTTCAGGTTGCTTTTAGCAACATGCACAAATAGTTAAGGAATGTTAGTGGGCAGCAGGTGATGTAGTGCCATCATATTGCAATGAAAGAGCCAGGTTTGTAAACTCTGTCCTACTGTAGCCCACATTAGCAAAGTACTTATCCTGAATCACTGCAGTGTAAAAATTCCCTAAGCAGTGATAGTGGTCAATTACTGCAGTGTACAGGTAGTCCCAGATTTACCATGTTTAAGTTCTGATTAACTCTTTCTAAGTTAATTTTGTTGTAAGTTGGGAATCCACTTATACTGTATTATATAAACCATAACAGTACAATAATCCCATGTTTATTGCTGCCACGTTTCAAGCTGTTTTGTTGTAAAGTTCATGCTATATCATTATAGTGCTCATGCACATAGTTCACTCGACTTTGTGTCTCCTTTTTTGTTGTTAATCCTCATTCTCGTATCTCTCTGGTGTTTATGCCAAACTGTGACCACCTTCCTCGTGGGGCCAGGGCATTCTCTGTGCCATCTTTTTCCTGCACTGCTGCCTGCCCTCCAGGGTTCACTGTGCACACGTTATGGGTGTGCATTCTCATATGGTGTTTCCATCTTGGGTTCCACCAAGAGTAGTTTCTGATCCTTTCTTTCTTTCCCTATATGCATCACTTTTTTTCATTTCGAAGATATCTGACAATTGAATGCCATGTGTGCGTCCGTGCGTGCGCGTGTGCGGGTGTGTGCGCAGGCATGTGCGCGTGCGTGTGTGTGTGTGTGTTCATGTGTGTGTGTGTGTTTGTGTGTGCGTGCACACATCTTGGGCCCATCTAATAAGATTTAATGTTAAAATGACCCCATTAACCACTGTTTCGGTTAGCAATCCGCTTTGTAGGAGCACATCCTGAATGCTAACCAGGGTCTTACTGTGTATAAATAATGAACATCCATGAATGCTATGTTGTATAATAGGGCTTAGTTACTTTTTTATTAATTTCACACATTCTTGTCAAAATAATATTAATATAAAATAATAATATAAATATAATGCAGTCATAATATATAATCATATTTTCATGTTACACTGTTATTTTCACTTTCTTTTCTATATTTGTTTTCTTTTGGATTTTTTTCAGCACCACTAGAACCTTCATTTTTTTGCTTGCTGGCCATGATAAAAAAGTAACCTGTATGAAACCATAAACATGACGTTCTGCCGATAAAATGTTTTATTAAATTAAACACAGTTGCTCATAGAAGCCCAAACACTGACTAAATCAATAAGAAATATGGGGTCCTTGCAACAGCGCAGCCAGCCGGTTACTGCACATCAAATAAAGAAGGGATCTTCACGGTCAACACACAATGCAAGACATACAACCAAATGTCAGGACTCGAAAATAATATAATAAGGTTGACAGGACAATTGTTGAAAGTCTGGGCCATCCAGAAGTCAGGAAATACATGTAGTTTAGGATACAAACCTATCATAGTAAATTGCCTTGGACATGAACATTGGCCAGTTAATAGCTACTAAATACAGGTGATAATGCTGCTATGACAGTTGCTGCCTTCTGCTGACTACATATCCTGAGGGTTATCTGGTTATCGTCCTAGCGAAGTTGAGGAAAATTTCTCTACTTTTGTCTTCTGCTCTCTGACCAGGTGTGGGAAAGACTAGAAAAGGCAGAGCACGAGAGGGGCGTGGCTTTGCGCACTGAGCTTATTCGGCAGGAGAAACTTGAGCTGCTTGCTCAGCGCTTTGACCACAAGACGACCATGAGGCAAGCCTGGCTGAATGAGAACCAGCGCCTTGTCTCGCAGGTAATCCTCACAGACCTACTGATGCATAAAACTTGTTTAGGCATGTCAAGCCCTGCCGATCTGCATGCATATTGGTGCGTATTAACAATTTTCAAGAGTTTTTGAGTCGTCTACATACTGTACTTGTGCCCTGACGTTATGGACTAATGTCTCCAGGACAACTTTGGCTATGACCTCCCCGCAGTGGAGGCCGCTATGAAGAAACACGAGGCGATTGAAGCAGATATTTCGTCGTACGAGGAACGCATTGGGGTGGTGGTAGAACTGGCTGCAGAAATGGAAGCCGAGGGCTATTATGACATTCGGCGCATTGTAGCACGTAAGGAGAATATCTTAGGCCAGTGGGCCCTTTTGAAAGACCTGGTGGTTGGAAGAAGAGCACGGCTAGAGAAGAATCTGGCCTTGCAGAAGACTTTTCAGGAAATGGTTTACATGATTGACTGGATGGAGGAAATGCAGGTGTGTGCAGAGCCTGTGTCTTATTCACACCCTTGACCACATTTGCTCATCTGTTTTGAAGGTTACTGTTGCAATTGCTGTAGTTAATCCCTACTCTTTAACTTTCTATGTACTTTTAATTAATTTAGGTTCAACTTCTGTCCAAAGACTTTGGAAAGCATCTACTAGAAGTGGATGATTTACTCCAGAAGCACAGCCTCCAAGAGGCAGATATTTCAGTGCAGGCAGACAGAGTCCAAACACTCAACGCAGCTGCGCTCAAGTTTACCACCATGGAAGGTAAAGTTATTTCGCAGAAATGTGACCCACAGAAAAATTAATTAATTAATTATTTTAGTGTAGAAATTAAACTTTAATCAAACAAATAAGTGGTTGTATATGTGTTTGCTGAAGTTTATATCTGTGATATCTGTGAACACAGAAGAGACATATCCTGCCAATAGTACCAATAGTAGTGTTTACCAAAATGATTAGCATCATATCACATGGTTAGGTGGTTCTTTTCTTAGGGCATAATCTGTTGTAAGTGAACCTGTATTACACACAGTGGGTGTTTTTGTGACCAGTATCCTACTTCAAAAAATTTCTCAGGAATAAAATAATGCTTATTGCTTGTGAGATACATACAATTTTTGTGAGCATTTGAGAAAAGGACGAAAGCTTTTTTTCTGTATAAGTTTAAAAAGATGCAGCAATAGAAAATTTTAGTCATATCTTTGAGGAATTGGGTGGCATGTAGTTACACAAAAAACCCTCTAGATGGTAGCCACTGGCACATTTTCTTGCATTGTGGTTGTGGGTTTATTCTGCATAATACTTTATCACAGTACTTCCATGAATATCAAGTCACCCATGAAAACAAAAATTGAACTAATAACTATAATGGTGTGGTGTTTATTCATTCATTCTTTGTCCAGTATTGTGTGGCGGCTGTCCAGAGTCTTGGAATCACAGGGTGTTAAGCTGGGCGCCAGTCCACTGCAGATTAGCTACACACATTGAATTACACATTTACTGGTGAAACAATGTACAGTGGGACTGTTTTTCCCATAAGATAAAATAGAAAACTTTGTTATTGTGGACCACAGTAACAAAATCAAATGATCCAAAAGCATGCAAACCTGCTGAGTTTGTCTTTCAGCTTGGGGGACCTTACATTCCCCTTCACTGTACAAAGCTTACAGCTTTGAGACACTTGGAGTAAATAAGCATAGGAACTAAAAGGGGGTGGGTTACCCTGTGCAAGTCCACATTTTGTGCAGTAAAGCATATGAAGCACGATGCGAGTAGCACAGAACAAACTTGCTGCATGGAGACAGAAAACATAGGATGAAAAATAACTCATTGGTTATGTTTTCAATTTTTGAAAGTTATTTATCATTGCTGTATTTTATAACTTTACATCCTTGTATTTTGTTATTTTACTGATGCAATAATTAGTACCAGTTACTATATTAGAATGTTTTTTGGAAAGCTGTATCTACTTTCTGGTAACATATTGTAACACTGGCAACAGGAAGCAGGCGAGCGCAGGTACAAGTTGTCGGATCGTTGGTTATTGCCGAGGGAAGTTCCAAAGTCGTGGTCACGGGACAGGCAAGGGTCAAAAACCAGTAAACAGTGTAACACAGGCGAGGTAGCAAACAAGGATGAGACGAAATCGGCAGTCAGATGAAGGCAAGGGTCAAACACAGGAATGGCTAGTAATAGACCCACTCAGTACATTCTGACAAGTCACAGGCAATATGTCACACTGGCTTGTTGGGGAACACAGGTTTATATACTCTATGAGGAAACAAGCAGCAGGTGCCGGCGATCATGGAGCCGGGCGGAGTAGCAGGCAGAGCGGGGGGCGTGACACATATTGAGTGGAACACAATACCTGTAGGAGGCAGCAGAAAATTTTTCTTTTCATTACTTTTTCTTCCTTCAACTTTCAAATTCAAGTTAAATTGCATCCCTCTCCAGGCATGGTATTGTATCTGTGGGATTAAAATGACCTAGGGATGGTGTAAAGTGATATGATCACCAATATGGAATGATTTATCTGAGAATCAACATACAACAGTAACTGTCTCGTTTTTTTTTTTTAATTTACTGTCAAATGACTACAGATGAGGGAAATCTAAGCTTAAACTGTGTTCAGCACCAGCAAAATTGTCAGCCATTTTTGCATTATTTGGCATCTTTAGAAATTAGGCAGATTATGCAGCCTGAAGGATATTTCCTTCCGTATTCGTTGCAGTTCAATTCAGATCATTTTTACAGAGTGCTCTTCTCACCAGGGTGACATATAGCACTGCATAGAGATCTTAGGCTATGGAACAGAGAAACGGATGACACATTACAGATTATTCATTGTTAGGGGACCCAGATGGTTAACTGTGAGTATAAAATAGGTAGCAACTCAGGAGAGAAATACAAACAGATCTCATCAGTGAAGAAGGGAGAACAATAAGCCTTGGAGGTAAAAGTACCAGTGGTTACCCACCCCTTCTGGGTATTCAGTTGTGGTGAAATTATGTTGATATTATACCCATTGTTTATCTGTGAATCAGCACCACTGAATTTGGAAATGATAATTTCAGTTATTCTGCTTTTCCAGGTTATCAACCCTGTGACCCCCAGGTAATTTGCAACCGGGTTAATCACGTCAGCACCTGCTTGGAGGAGCTCAAGCAGCTAGCCTCCAAGAGAAGGCTGGAGCTGGAGGAGTCCCGACAGCTCTGGGCCTTTTTCCAGGAAGTGGAGGAAGCAGAGGCCTGGATTCGGGAAAAGACGGCCATTTTGGCAGCTCAGACTTGTGGCAAAGACTTGAGTAGCGTGTTACGCCTGTTGCACAAGCACAAGACCCTGGCAGGTGAGCTGCTAAGTAGACGCACTCTGCTTCAGCAGACAATGAAGAAGGGAAAACAGATACTGACCCATAAGAGCTTTGGGACAAGCCGCATCCAGGAAAGGGTCATGGAGCTGAAGGCTGAGTGGAAACACCTGGAAGACCAGGCAGGGCAGCGGCTGAACCACTTGCAGGATGCTCTCAACTTCTTCCAATTCAACGTCGAAACAGACGACCTTCTGGCCTGGTTGCAGGACACCTACCGGCTAGTGTCCAGCGATGACTTCGGCCATGATGAGTACTCCACTCAGTCACTTCTGAAGAAACACCGGGACGTGCGGGAGGCCATAGACAAACACCGGGTGCATGTAGTGGCGCTGCGTAAGCACATGGTGGGCCTGACACTACAGTACCGCGAGCTGGATGATGTGCAAGTACGCATGGCTGAGGTGGAACAGCTGTATGCTGAGGTGGCTGAGGTGGCTGTGCTGCGGCAGCAGTGGCTGCATGATGCCTTGGCAGTGTACCGCATGTTCAGCGAGGTCAATGCCTGCGAGGTATGGATCGATGAGAAGGAGCAGTGGTTGAACAAGATGGAGATTCCAGAGCGACTGGAGGACGTGGAGGTGGTTTCTCACAGGTATGAAGCAGAATGCAACAAATTGTGATATGTATGGGAATGGGAAAAATTAGTTTTCCTCTATATATCAAGAGGACATATTATGAGATCTTTTATGAGCACATGAAATTTATACCCTAAAAGCTTGGAACTTACAAGAAATGCCTTATGAGTTAATTAAAAATTAAAAATACAAGCCTTGGTGATTACAATAAAGCAGTTAAGTAAAAAGTCAAAGCAGTCAATGGCATTTGATTTTATTTATTATTATTATTATTATTATTATTATTATTATTATTATTATTATTTTAAACTTTTATTTAGCTGATGGCTTTGTCCAAGGTGCTTTATAATGCTACACAAGCAACTTTACAATGTTTTATTCATTAACACAACAAGATATTCTTTATGGTAAGAACTGCAATACCCGCTTTGTTAGAACTCTTTTAAAAAGATTAAAAAGTATGCCTTTTATTTTTCATTTGAAAATTTAAGTTGACCTTCAGGAAAGTAGCAGTAAAATTTTGAGAATGAAAAGCATTAATAACTTCCCTGATGCGCTCCGACATCAACCATGAACTTTAGGTTTTAATATTTTAGGTTTGAGAGCCTGGATCAGGAGATGAACAGCCTGATGGGCCGGATCCTGGATGTCAATCAGATAGTTCAGCAGCTGCTGGACAGTGGACATCCCAGTTCAGAAGAGGTTCGCTGCTGTCAGGACCACTTAAATGGCAGGTAGGTCACTTACCTCTGTAAATGGACCTTAAATGCAACCTGTGATGGACTTCTTATGAAACCATTTGGATATCTGCTTTGCTCCTTATGTGCTTTTCATACCAGCAATGGTCATCAGGGCAAAGTTGGTTCAAACAAAGGGTGATTTTTTTTTTTTTTCACTGGGCAGTTTTCATTGACCACACTGTTTCCTTGAGAATTTGGGTCACCAGAGAAGCTTGGAAGTTCTCCTGAAGTGCTGTTCTTTGGCTTTACCTGACTCTTTAGCTTGGCAAAAAGGGGAGAATGAGAAAATCATAAAAAAGACGATCTGTATCTTGACATATATTATAGGCATATCTACGTAACAGTTGTGCCTGGGCAGCTCAGATTCACAATTTCCTTCTTGAAGAGAGATTCACTGCAGAGGGAGGGAAATTGATGAAAACGTCACAATGGTGCTCCAAACTTGGCATAAATCGTGTATTTCAAGATGACCATCTGTACTGGAGGCTGCATGGGGTGCAAAACCAAGCTAACAAAATGTGCTTCAGGAGGATTTGCATTGAGCTTTGCTTTTGTCATGGTATTTTTGGATGGGAACATTATGAGATTAATGGATGCGTTATTTAGACATGAATTGTGTGCTGTGGTTTTTTATGCTTGTTTCGTACTGTTTTTATGCTACCTATTAATTTTTTGCACTAATTTTTCTGTGTTGTTTACCACGTTTGGTTAAAAATATAGACTTTGTTTTACTTGGTAATTATCAGAATTCTCAGTGGGAGTTGTGATAAAGGCCAAGCACTGGATAAAAATAGCAATACATACAGTTGTTTAATATTGTTAGTGTTTGCCATATTAAATATTTTCTTTAAATTAGTACCTTGTTTAATTTCATGTGAACTCTGAAATGCATTGCAGTGCACTCATTCATCAGTTTACACATATAATTCTATGAAAATTGCTCGGATCATCCATATTTTGTACCCAGTGCTTGACAGGTTTAACATTCTAAGTCAATCACAAAAATGATGTTTTGTGACAAGGACCATAAAATTAAATGTTGAAGTTCGCCATCAATTAGTATTAATGGACAGATGCTTAGGGTAAAATGTTGCCTGAAGAGGTATTTTTCGAGTTTTATTTGCGGCACTGAGAACGCTCTCTTCATTTGTTGTTTTCCAAAGTGTCAATATGTCTCATTCTGGATATCTTAATCCGTATGCTCCATTGTCTCACAGGTGGAACCGCATTGTGGAACTGGTCGAGCAGAAGAAGGACCACTTAAACTCCATTCTCCGCATCCAGAATTACCTACTGGAGTGCACAGAGATCAAGTCCCAAATCCAAGAGAAGCGTAAAGCCATTGATGCCACTCAATATGTTGGCAGTGACCTTGGTGGGGTGCTGGCCCTACAGCGCAAGCTCTCTACCATGGAAGGGGCTCTGGCTGTTCTGGAGCCCAAGCTGATCCGCTTGCAACAGGAAGCAGAAGAACTGGCAGTGACCCACCCTGCCCAAGCGGTGGAGGTGTTAGTGCAGTTTGAGGAGATCAGCGTTGAGTGGGAGGAGCTGAAATGCACGCTGCAAGGATGCGAGGACTCGCTTACAGTGGCCAGCCGGCTGCAGCAGTTCATCCAGGATCTGGATGGTTTCCTGACATGGCTGGTACAGACGCAGACGGCTGTGGCCTCTGAGGAGCTGCCCAACTCCCTGGAAGAGGCAGAGCGACTCATCAACCGGCACGCGGCTCTCAAGGAAGAGATAGGTCGCTATGAGGAGGACTACGAGCGTCTTCAGGCTGTCAACGATCTGCTAGAGACTGAGGAGGCACCGCTGCCATATGTGGCCTTGCAGCAGTGGTTGCAGAAACTTGATGTAGGTTGGAACAAGTTGCTGGAGATGTGGGAGAGCCGTCGGGAGGTGCTTGTGCAAGCGCACATCTTCCATCTCTTCATGCGGGATGTCAAGCAAGCTGAAGCCTTTCTCAACAACCAGGTGCCACTTTTTCTGTCCTTACCAGAGATGGAGCTATGTAGATGTTTAAATACAGATTCAAATCATCATTCTATGGCACTATATCTAGAGAGCAGCATGGATGCTAACATTTAACTAGCACAAAATTTACAGAGGTCACAATGCATTTTCCTCTTTGCAGTATGATATGGAATTGCATATCTTTTTAAATGTGTATGTTTTTTTACAGTCTGTCTATTTCTGTTTTTTGTATATGTTTGAAGGGGTGAGGGTTACTGTATAGTCTAATTATAACTTAAATATCTGGATTTCTGTTTTCTGTCACAGACGTGTTGCTGGGCAGAAGTACTTCTGCCATTTTAATATGGCATATTTACAGTTACAACAGCTAGTGAAATGGGTGCATTATGGCGGGAATGTGTATAAAAACAAGAATGCTGGCAAAAAGCGTCTTCCATATTGCCCTTTTCTCAGGGCATTAACAGTAGCATGCAACTCATTCAACAATCACAATTCTATACTAATACTTAAGTGATACTAATACTTTAGAAGTGATTTACTCTGTTCTTCTAGCTATTGAATGGGAGGTAGTCCAGATCCATCTGGAGTGCTAGGGTATCTGGCTTTATACCCAGTTACCTCTTTCTCCAGGAGTCGGCCCTTGCCCATGTGGAACTGCCCACCACGGTGGAGACGGTGGAGGGAGCCATCAAGAAGCACAAGGACTTCACCACCACCATGGAGCTGAACTTGCATCGCATCAAGGCAGTCATTGAGGCTGGGGAGAGCCTCATTGGGCAGGGCAACATTTACTTTGAGCGGATCAAAGAGCGCATAGAAACCCTTGCTAACAGGTAAGACCCAGTTGCGAAGCTGACAGAAGTAACAAAAATATGAAGGTTCCTAGTCAGTGAGATGAAAACATGTATTACACTAAAAATTAGTCATTTTTACTCATATTTAGGCCTTGGTGTAATTTAAGACCATTGTTATGACTTGGCTGTATTCTTAGTCAAATAACCTAAATTGTAATATTGATTTATATGGGAAAATAGTTATACCTAAGGAAAAAATATTTTGAAGCATTAGTGTTACAAATTAATTGCTCATAAGCATTACCCTATAAAGGTTTCTTCAGTAGTAACAATTTGGGTGAGACTATACTTTCAAAAATGGTATATGATGCATCATTGTTAGAAAATAAAGATAACAGAAGAATATTAATGTCATAAAATGGGGACCAAGAAATATACTGTTAAAAAGCACATTGACCTGACCTCATTCAAACATTTCCTGAATTTCAAGCATGAAGTTTATATTGATTGATTTGCATCCTATAATCCTGCAATCCATCTGGCTGGCTTCTTGCACATAAAACTGAGGACAGAGGTCTTGCTTATCTTTAGCTGAGTTACCTTGCATTGCCTGGGTCAAAAAGGTATACTGGTGGAAAGGTAAGAAGGAATAACACATTATATAATCAGTAAATTATTAAAATGGTTGCATTTAGTACATATGCATTTTTTTAGGGTTTTCAGACAGGCACTAATGTGTGCAGTATTGTGTGTGTCAGGTATAACTTTTTATTAAGTTTTACATTTTCAGTTGCTCACATATGACAGCTACTGGGTCACGTGGTCGAATATGTGAACGGGACTAACAGCACTGGACGTAGTGCACACAGTAATAAGAATTGATATATCATTAAATTTTATCGCCTTTAAACTTGTTCACTTTAGCACATTTGTGTGTGTTTGTGTGTGTGGGGACCAAGAAAATCTGTCAGTGGCATGTACATATTCTCTACATGTGATGTAACTACTTGCTGTGTGTGACATTGCCAATCCTGTTTCTTCAAGCCTTGTCAAAGATCACATTTAGGGTGAGAGGTACTTGTGTGTCAAATTTCAAATCTGTGGCTTAAAAAAAGAAAGCCATGCATAAAGAACAAACAGACAAACAAACAGAGATTGAGCTTTATAGAAGCAGAGATTAATTCACAAAGAAGGGAGAAAAGTATCCAGTCTACCACATTCCCACAGAGAAAGCCTTTCTAAACATCCAGACAACAGATCCTAAAAGAAGAAGACAGTGAGGGGACAGTTGCTGCCTGTGTGAATGTTTTGAAGCGGTTGCTATACTGACTCTTGTCCCTTGTCCATCCTGGTATTAGTATTCAGTCATTATGCTAAACTGCTTGTCCTCGTCTAAGTCGCGGTGGTCTGGAGCCTTTTCCGGAGGTGTTTTGTACAAGGTTAGGAGACTATACTATGGATGGGATGCCAATCCATCACAGGTGGTGTTAGCAGAAAATTACAAATTCTCAAGAAACTTGATCTTTGCCAGCAGAATATCTGTAACACATCCACATTAGACATACCAGACACATGTTCTGTTAAAACCATTTTGTAACAACAAAATATATATCAGCCACCCCTGCCCATTTTTATCTACGTAGCTGAATTACATGGCATTAAATGAACCCCACCTGAGTCTAATCACAGTAGCTCTACTGACTGAACTGCTTGAGGAATTAAAGTGTTCTTGTTGTATGAATTACATTTCAAGATCAAAACATACTGAAAAAAACAGCTGCTGAAACAATTCCAGGATTAAGTTGTTGAAAGGTCCAGATTATCTGAAGGTTTAAGAAAATGTAATTGAACAACCCTTGGTACATTTTGATGTGGCAACTACTAAGGTCCCACGATTTTTTGTCTAACCATAAGAGGGCAGTATAGTTTTGAGGTCCTTTTCACATTTTCAGTCAGGCCAGCAAGCAAGTGCTCTGCTTTCTGTTAGATGGTGCATGCTAAAGGGGTCTCTGCTCTTGCCTGCAAAAACCATTTACAGACCATTGCAGTTTTGTTCCTTCAGTATATTCCTATATGCTGAACACAGTCCACCTGTGGTGAGGGAGAGGAATCAGTGAGCATGGATTCTGCACCGTGTGGCTTTCTCCACATTGCCCCCCTTGGGTTAATGTGCATTTTTCTGTACACACCAGTGGCTGCAGTGACTCCATCAATGTACTAATGCTACAAAGCAGCTTTTTGAACTTGTGAGATACTTTCCGGGAGGTTGGCTGTTATTTCATCAATCCTTATCAGGCTTCTCCAACTATAGTAGGTAAACACCCTGTAGCTGCATTCTGATCATCTGGAGGCCTGCTGAGAGTTTCTCTGGTAACTTTATTGATGCAACAATTGCTCAGTGAATTTATTCACCTATAAGCAGGTCTTGACAGTAAATCTGTTGGCGAGTGAATGTTTGGCTTTGACTGGAAGTCAGAAGTTATCCAAATAAGAACAAGTATATCCTAGAAGTTGAAGGAGTTCCCACTCTCTTCTTACTTACTCTTCAGTTGCCTCTTGAATATGCAGTTTTTAACAGTAGAAAGAAAGCCCTTATATACTATATCATGAAGAACCTTTTTGTAATTTCCCTTTTGTATTTTGTCTTTTGAAAGTTGATTTTGGCAAGGTAATATTTTCTTTTTATCACTTGGGAATATATTCGTCTAAAGTTTGTTACAGTTTTTCACCTTTATATAATTTATATTTATATTTATTTATGAGAACAGCAGCTGGGTCTGTATAAGGACTTGACAAAACAGCTTCCAGGTTAAAGGTCTTTAAAAGCCATCCAATCTATCTGTCTCCACGTGAAGATGCCAGTATAATTTAAATAAAACCATCTTTCTGGCATACCTCATTTCTCTAAAGAGAATTCAGATGAATTCTAGGATGGACAAGCAGTTGCTGAATGGTAGCTGTAACAAACACAGAGCTTCCATTTCATTAGTGATTTCAGAAGGATACTCCAAATAACCCCTACTGGAAAAATGTCTGAGTAGGAATGGTTTACAGAGGTAGAAGCAAATATTCAAGAAACTGAAATCAGGTTACCACTGGATATTTGCTGCTCCATCCACATCCATGTTGTAGTGAAAGTTTATGCATTTGACTTTCTAGCAAGATATACAGCAATTCCTTGGTATCTCAACTCTCTATATCTGAATTTTCACTATAATGGCTCTTTTACTTTTACTTTCATGAATTTTTCATGAATATTTAAATCTCCATTATAATAAAGCAAATAAAAATCAAAATGACTTTAAAAATCTACAAATAAACATGGTACAGTGTACTGTAATAAAACTGTATGTATTATAATAAACATTTGTGTACTGTTAGGCAGACATGCGCATGTAGTGGTGTCCTCAGCAGTTCCTGCCTGTTTCACTTTGTCTGAACACATTTGCACTGTGTCACCACAGTTATTGTGCATTTCATTTTTTAAAATAAACCTATTTATTTAATTTTTGTCTGTTGTGTCAAAGAAAGACACGGACACAGCCGGTTACTTTGATACACGTCTATTTCCTTTATTCAACAGCTCATAATGCTGAGCTCCCTCTGCAAATGCTGCGCACGCACCCTTGCATCTCCCATGTGTAACGGAGTGAGATTGAAGGGACTAAGTGAGATGTCCCGTACTGTACATACTGTATCATGCATCATACACATACATTACAACATTAGGTGTTTTTTAATTAGGTAACTGGTGTTTACAGTCTTTTATCAAACTGAAATCTGGGGTTGACAATTGTGTAAGTGTTTTTTTCCTCATTTAAAATAATGGGAAATAGGTATCTGAAAAATTGATATCTGATACATTTTCAGGGATGAGTTATATTCTGATACCAAGGGATTGACTTCTTTTGCAGCAAATCCTATTACACTCTGTCAGTGGCACACCTGAAAAAAAATAAAAATCTTCCCTGCTGACCTGCTGAGAAATACTACCAGCTAAACTGGCTATAATGAAATGGAGAGACTGTCAAGAGGGGCTGCACATCTAATTATGGTTTCCTTGGATCATAACAATCTGGTTTACGTAGAATTAGCCCCTTGCCATATACCGTGAGCACCGTTACTGTTATTGTTATGTGTTAATCATGTATGTCCTGGGCCACTAAAGCTGCCTCTTTCTTCAGTTACTGAGTTGTTCGACTGCCTGTTTTTTTGTTGTTCTGGTCAATTTCTTGTGACTGTCAACCATTATTTATTGGGTGAACAGATCAGGGCTTGTTCCCTGCAATATTTTTGCTAGTCAATGTTGTGTGACAGTTTCAATTTAATCCTTGGTACTTTTATAAGTAATCACTTAGCTGAACATCCAGCAGTTTAAAAATGTTAGGGGTTTGCACTGGTTTTTTCCTGTTACTCCTGTAACATTGAACATGTCTGTGTACGTCTTTGTGCTCATAGTAAAAACTGTCTGCCTGGGCTACTTGGTCTCCTTGTTGTTGCCCACTGTCCTTGGTGTCATATTTCATTCCATTTCACAGCAGATCTGCTGTCATTTTTAACGGTCACCCTGACTGGATGAACTGATTTCCAAAAGTGTGTCACTTCATTCCCCTGAAGAAATTGCCCTCTCCTGTTGAAATGGTACATGTTTTCACCCAGTACGTTTTATTTTCTTCACATTGGACAGCATTGCACAATTTGTTTCTCATTTCTGGGAAATTTTCTCTGATCAATTGGATTTAAATGGTAACCTCTCTTCTGGGCTTCATCAACAAGGTGGAGGATGGACTGAGATGGTAAATTGATACCTGGATCTGAGGTGCTCCTCCACTGTTGTCTTCCCCTCTCATTAGATAGAAAAGTTCCCTCTGTTGCATGTTGTCTCTGGTTGTGATACTTCCACTTTTCCTGGTGTCCACATTGTTTATGTTATAATCTATTCCTTGTAGTTTGCATGTAGATGTCTGTGGATCACTGTCAGTGTTGTGTGAGGTCTTTTATTGAACCAAGTTGCAATATATTTCTTGCCTTATACGGATTTCTGGCCTTCTGTGCTTCTTTGGAAGTTGACTTCTTGTTATTTTGACTCTGTTCTGTAGGTTTTGCATTTTAATCCAGTGAATTACTGTCTGTCTCCTCCTTGGTCTGTCTGTGTCTTTGCAATGTTCTTTCTATGGTTTTTATTTTATTTTATTACTTTGTGTTCTACCTGCTTCCTATTAGTTTTTGACAGTGGTTTGACAGTTAGCCTGAGTATGAGGCTCAGATGTTGGATTCCTGGTTATTTCAGGGCTGGGTTCACTACATTTTGACAGTAAGAGCTTTAGTCTTGGTTAGAAGTAGTGTTTTCTCACTTTTGATCTCCATGTAGCAGTACTTTGTGACTTTATTGAGAGCAACTTAGTGTTGTAGTCAGCAAAAATATAATTTGTGGAATCCTAATGCAGTGTACAAGAAAACAACTTTCCTAGTTAAGCTGAAAATAAGTTGGTATATAATAGATTGCTAAAAATGAAGCATACAATTGCTCAGTGGTAGTCAATAAACTGAGCAGAACAAACAGAGAAAAACACAGCAGGCAAAAGGTTAAAAAACACACCTTCCTAAACTTTAAGTGACATTCTGTGTAAGAACACCAACACCAGGAATAGATAAACGAAAAAAAAGCTGCAAAGTTGAGCAGTAATAGAGCCTGAAGGCAGAATGCTGGTTTTTGTCATTTTTAAATGAATCTCTTAATTGGGAGATCAGGAGTAGGTTTACATATACACACAAGCACTTGGCACCGATACTGGTTTTGTGCTCTGAGACAAAAATGGAAATTCCTGGTGTCAGGCCAAAACAATGTATGTTGTATAAGACATCACCCTTCTAACACCATCCCTACAGCATAGCAGTGTGTATCAGCGTTATGTTTTGGTGATGCTTTGCAGCAGCTGGGAGAGAAAGCCTTATGAACATAATGGCAGAGATGATGTAGCAAACTGCAGGAAGTTCCTCAAAGTTTCTGTTCAAGTCCTGGGTCAGTAGACCTAAACATAAAGCAAAAGCAATGTTGTATTTGCTCAGCAAGAAAGAAAATATCTTCAGGTGGACTAAGGCAGAGCATAGAACAATGAACAGAGTATGTGACAATGTACCCTCCGTTTTACCTACCCTTAAAAAAACCTTCAAATGTAGTCACTGTTCAAAGCTTCATAAAAAAACATAAATTAATAAAGAAAATTTCTCATTTTCTCATTTCTCATTTGTCCATTGCATCAGACTAGTTACCTGTTTTAAAGTAATTTTGAGATATCAGTGGTTGAGGAAATCTTTGATCTGCGGAGTATACCCATCGATTGACATATTTTAATCATACCAGTAGCATCCAGGGCAATCCAGTCTATGTTCTCTACATGCATGATTATGTTTTCAAACATTTTTGGGGAATACAGTTCAGGTGTCAAAAATGTGTCAATATTTGAAAGCCAAAATTTTCAAAGCACCCCTGAACTGATTGAAGTATCGCTAATGAATCATGGTATTTAAATGTGATTCATACCTGTATCAGAAAGATGCACTACTGAGTAGTACAAAGCAATATACAGAATTAATTTCTTAATGCATAGTTTATGTAGAAATACCTTGTTATTTTTAATATTGGACAGGCAGGTTCACAGCAGTGGAAAATTTTGGAAGTTTTGTATTAGATTTTGTAAGTTTTACATTTCCCATAAACAGTAATTCTTATACGCCGCCTGTATTCTTTGAACCCAGTTTTTAATATTATTTTTCAGTGTTATGACGTTTTTGGTAAATGTGATGGCAAAAAAAGTTCACTTCCAATCAAAATAATGTTGCAGTATTATTATTTTCTAATGGTTGCTTCCAGTGAGAGCAATTTTTGATCTTCTGTTTTTATCCAGCTGGGTATCTTACTGAAGCTCTATGTTTAAGGGCACTGCTACTAGGCTCCTTGAAGACTCAAGTCTGCAACACTGACAGTTGTGCTTTCTTACATCATTACTGCTCATTCTGATATTTTCCCAGCTTCTGATCGAGTTGCATAGCTTTGCTGAATGTCTGTTTGAAAGCTAGACAAGCCTAAAGGGTTAACGTGTTTTCCTGACCCACAGGAGCAACCAGAATCGCAGGCTGGCCCAACAGTGGCTGGACAAGTTGAACGACCAGTGGGAGCTTCAGAGGTTCCTGCAGAACTGCCATGAGGTGGGCCTCACCCAGTTCTCCCCTGAAATCCAGCATTTCTTGTGATTTACTATCAAAAAAGGGAATACAGTTTAATTTTGATACCTGCTAAAAAACGGGTAAAAAAGTGGTAAAAACGCCTGCTTTGGACTCAAAGGACCTAGGTTTGAATCTCATTCCTGCTGTAGTCCCCTTGAGCAAAATACCTTACTTAGATAGTTCCTGTAAAAATGGATCAGTGATTGTAAGTAGTTTAACATTTGAAGTCATTTCTCCAAAATCTGCCTGAGTAGTATGTTTTCCATTGTAAAATCTGCTTGCAGTGACATATACTCATACATTATCATTTTGCCATGCACAAAAAATTAACTTTCTGCCATCATATCTAAACCTTACCTCACAGGCCATCATAACTGTGGAATCACAGATCCTGTTTAACAGGAAAGCATGCTGCCTCATGGCCCAGTTGGTTTAGAAGGTTTTGTAGACCTTGTCCTTATTTTCAGTACTATTTTGGTTTGAAACAGGAGCAAGCTCTTCATTATTTCATGTTTAAATTGTGTTAAAGCTATCAGAACACATTGTGTGAGGACTCACTGAGTTTTTAAATGTTAAACAAAGACAGGTAACAGAAAGACTGATCACTTTGCAGGTAGAAAATTAAAGCAATTGGGGCCAGAAGTCCATTTATATTTTGGGACTGTCTGTAAGTCCACCAACTCCCTTACAATCAGTAAAAGCATCTTAATAGTACAGTGTAAGCCCTCAGTTTATTCAGAGGTTAGGTTCTGTTAGAAATATCAGATAAAGTATACAGGAAAGCACAGAGTGTGAGACAGGATGGTGGGAGGGAAATGGTTTATTTTATTACATTTTATTAATGTGAGACATGCTTCATGTAATACTTGAGGCACTACAGGAGAATCAGACATTGCAGCAAGAATGATTGCAACATAATGGAGGATAAGATGGGCAGAATAAGTTAAAAAAACATTTCACCTTAAAATCCCCACTGCATTTTACTGACTGTAAGAAGCGACCGATTTACACAAACTTGTTTGTCAGAACCTGGTCAACTAATTCTAAGTGTCTACTTATTTGCTGGTTAGTTTCTGAAAAAGCCTCACACTTAGCTATACTTAAAAAAACTTCCTGGATAAAAATGCTACTGTACAAATCTGAGATGCTGCAGCCCTCGCCTTTCACTTTCTCCCCTCCCCAAAGTACGTTTACTGTAAGTTGCATTTCTATCTGCATTTTTCTGTCCTCTGGTGGCAAAAAGTAGAAATGCAGGATAATTTCACTCAACAACACAGAAATTGTAGCACATAGAAGGATGAAGAAAATGCAGTAAAAAATGAACTTAAGAAATGCACTGCAGAAACGTAAGAAAAGTTTGATGTTCTTAACATGAGATACCAGCGTAAATGAAATTGTGACAATATATTATCAATTCCCATCAGGTTACTTAAAATTTGAAAAGTATTTTATTACCAGAATCAATTTATGTACAATTTAGGTCTAATTCTATAAATTGTAATTTTTATACATGGGACAAATGCTTTGTTTGATTCATTGTTAGCTGGCTGCAAAATTGATATATATATATTTTTTTACATTTTCACTGATACTCAAAATTATTATCTATCCATAATCCACTTCATCCTGGTCTGGGTCACGGGTTTCCAAAGCCTAATTTGGGATTTTATAGCGCTAGGCTATGAAACAGCTACTGGGTGATTGCACATGCAGTCACACACATTTGCATGCTATGCACAATTTAGAGTGATCAATTAACCTGAAACTCATGTCTTTGGACTGTGAAAGGAAACCCACACAGACTAGGGAAGAATACGCAAACTGCATAAACCAAGCTGGATTTGAACCCGCATCCAGGCACTGTCAGCCAGCACTGCTGTTTGCTCTGCCATCCTGTTGGAATGTGGTGTTAACTTCATAGCTAAAGTTACCTGACAGACATCAGTTCTGTTCATAAATTTATCTGCTCTATGAACTTACAACACCACTATTTGCCTCTGATTTTATCTAGACAAACTGTCATGGCTCATGGCTTAATGCTCATAAAGTAGATACTTTCTTTTGAGATATTTTTTTGGAGGTTTCTTGAATTTTGATCTTTATTTCCAGTGTTTGTACATAGAAATCACTGTGGACAGTTGTTATTCCTGCAATTAATCTTTCTGTTTATATATATCACTGGTTGATATTTGAACAGATGTAAACCAAAAGAGTACCCTGGCTAGAATATACAGGATGTGATTTACTGCAGAATGTTAAGGCTGGTGATGAGTAACAGTTCTTATTGGAGCCGTTCAGTGTCACTATTAGGAGTGAAACACAAAAGTAAACAATAGGTTTTAACTGAAGGGTTGTAAATTAAAATAGGCATATAATCTTTTTTTACACTTCACATCCATTTACATGTCCATGAACCATGCTGGGTCACAGCCCATAATTTAAGAAAGTAAACCAAACAGCATGCTGGAGCTGCATGATCTTGCTGATCACATACAATACAATTTCTTCAATCATATTCAGCTGTCATTACAACATTGCTGTTGAGATTTATAGGCTTGTTCCAGTAGATAAGTAATTGATACAGAAATTGGCCCAAAACATATGTTTCTTGGCACCTAGTTACCTTTTCCGCATTACCGGTTTTGCCCAGCAAATGTCATAGTATTTAACTCAGTTCATGTAGTGCCAATGTCAACAATTCTAATGGTCTGGCTAAGAAAAAGTAACTTAAACTTTAACTGTCCTTAAAAATTAATTACCGTTTGCCTGATACTTTTCTCCAGACTGATTTACAGTGTTGAATACAGTACTTTACTCATGTATACATCTGGTTAACCTTTTAAACTTAATTTGGCGTGGGTGCCTTGTTTAGAGGTAGGACTTGAATCCAGGTCTTCTGAATGCAAAGTGGCACCTTTAACCACTTTTCCACCCAGTGTTCCCCAAGTTTTTGAATTCGGACTCCTAAAGTATTTTATTTTGGTGACATTATTGTTCAAAAACATTAAAAGCTGTACTGTATTTCACTGTAGTATTGAACATTATGGTATAGAATAACATTTTAAAAAGAAACAATTTTGACAAGATAAAACATTTGTCTATACATATCTTAAAATGCCTTAAAAAGATTTAAGAAGAATGATTAAATATTTTGTTAAATGAAATACCTTTTACATCTCTGATGACATGAGTAAAGCTAGAAAAAGCTTATGACCAACACCCCAACCACTCAGAAATAAGTATAAGGAAACCTTAGTTCATCCTTTTAATGGTGAGACATTAGTAATATTCGTGACAGTTGTAATTATTCATAATTATATATGTATAATCAGTGTCTATTATTGAATGTATGACATATATGTATATCTAGTTGTCAATTTCATTTTGAAATATTGCATTTTTTTTGCAAAACAATTATGGTGTATTTTTTATTTGATAGTTTGATAATGAACAGATGCAAGCATTTTATAATCTGTTTAGGCTCCTTTACCTTGCCTTCTGTATGCAGTATTGCTTGACTTTATTGAGAAACTCAATTCAATATTGATAAGCATCTATAATAATAAGCTAGCTTTATAGAAGCTAAGAATGACACATGCATAAGCATTACTGCAGAGCAGCTTGACATCATGTACAGATTTTTTTCCAAAATTGGTACAATAAGACATTGACTGTGATGTGAATGAATTGCCTGACCCAAACCCAGCTGAGTCCAAGAATGTATAAAATCTTAAAACTTTACCTTCTGAGATATAATAATCCACAGGATACAATCCATTGATGAATAATATAAGAAATAACAGATTTGAAATCTAAGGTAAAAGATGTATGGAGTATTTTTAATGCGCAGCTTGTGTTGTAGTGTGTCATGATGAGGTAAAGAACTTTAAAGTCATCCAACGGGGAGGGCATTGTCAGTTCACTCAGCTGGAGGCTTGCTAGTATATTGTTACTGCTACTTGCTAATGTATTAGTTTTTTCATTGTCACACTACCTTCTCTAGGCTTTCATTTTTTCCTACTTTTCTCTGAGTATATTCATTTATTTATCACCACCACTTACTATTTTTGGACTTTTCAAGCTGAAACTTTGGCAAATAAAAACCTCATTTGGTCACACTTCAAGCCATACCATCAGGTTAGGTTATACCTTGGAAGACAACGAAAATGAGATAGAAATAACTACTCAACTAAAAGTAAGTTTTGTTAATTTGATCCTGTCTGCTAAAATATCTGCTCATTATTTCTATTTAAACATAAATGCGTGGACTTTCTGTGACTTCAGCCTTTCCTCAACTATGCATATCTTCAAGTATACTTGATCTCATCTTGATATGCAGCAAATCTCTCAATAGCTTCAAACTTCTGCTCATTTTACTCTTGGAGTGGGACCAACTGCAGGGTGAAACGTTCTGATCAGCCCATCTCAGTGCAGGAATGACGGCTCAGTGCTACTTTCAGATACCTCTTTCCCCTTGTTCCCTTTGTGTTCACTGTTTGCTTATGGGGGCATAAACGCTTTATCTTTATAGATGCCTTAGCTGTCATGCCAAAGCTCAGAACACCACCTGATTTAGTCTTAAAAGGACACAGTTAGGTTTGAACCCATGTTAACCTTGGCAAAGCGGTTGTGACAGGCTCACTACTTGGATATCGGTAACTGATGGGTGATGATGACAGAACACTGATTGTAAAAAAGGGGTTGCGGGCCCTTTAAGTGGAATGCAGGGTTCTAAATCAGTCAGCAAAACAGAGCATCCCACTGCGTCCTTGTCTCTCTGCTCTCTTTCCTCATTCAGCTGCTTCTTTGTGCGATTCTTGTCCTCTCTCCTCCTCTTGCTCCAGCTCAAAATATGGTAATTCCAAGTGCAGGGATAGTGTTGCTGGCGACGGCCGGCAACGACGTAGGCTCTTTCTCTCTGTAACAGTGACTCGATCTCCATGCCCTCTCCAGCCTTCCCGCCCACCTGCCCGCCCTCCCTTCTTTTCCCTCCCCCTCTCTCTGATGCGTGCTAGCTCGCTCGCCCGCTCGCTCCTGCTCTGCTCAGCCACTGCAGTCGCATAGAAAAACTAGGGCTTGCTGCGTGTTGTAGAGCGCCTGGCAATGCTCGAAGACAGCGACTGCAGCAACCAGCAACATCGAGCAAGAGCGAGGGAGAGCGAAAGCAGGAGACATATTAACAATAAAAAACACAATGGACTGAACATGTCTGTGGTCACGATGGGGAATACGTTTTGATTTCTTAAGAAGACGGGGCGACTGACAGCGTGAGCTCTTCCGCAAAGACCTCTTCTACGGCCATCATCCTCCCTCTCCAGGATCATCACGCACCCACCCCTGGTCTCCCATCTTCCTCTTCCCAGCATCATTAGCGAAGACTACGGAGCCTCCTGGCTGTCCATTATTTGTAGGGAATTCACAGGAGAGGACGGTGCACACTGCCGCTCACACTGCCATTTTTTTGCCTCCCTTTCTCATCGGCTCAGCTTTGGCTGTTTGTTGGATTGCATTTACTGAGCGGAGAGTCTTGTCCAGGCTTCCCATTACTTTCCCGTGCCTTCCTTCTGTGGCGTTGTTTTGCCTCTTGGGGCCGTGGTCTCCTAGAAGGGGCCCGATGGACTCTGGTGCAGCCTGACTGCAGGTTTAACATGAGGGTGCGTGCGGTGGCCTGCCAGAGCCCTCGCGGGTGCCACTGCTGAAAGCTGCTGGTAAATAGGTGCCAATCCTTCACATTTCATACCAGGAAAGAAAGTGCTGAAGTATGGCCTGGAGATACTGGGGGTGGGACTAAGTTGGGGTGGTGTTTTTTTGAGCCCTTATATTTTGGTAATACCTGACTTTGCAGAGTGCTTCCCTGTCTCTGTGTGTATTTCTGTGTGTGTCTATGTGGGTAAGTGTTTCAGTCCTATGACTGCTGCTTTCGGTGTCTCCTAGCTTGGCGACTGGGTGGCAGAAAAGATGCTGATGGCCCGCGATACTTCCAGGGACGAAGCGCAGAAACTGCACAAGAAATGGCAGAAGCACCAGGCTTTCATGGCCGAGCTGGCCCAGAACAAAGAGTGGCTGGAGAAGATTGAGAAGGTAAGACAAGTGGCTTTCAATGCATCTGCATGGGGGGTCATGTGGAGGACATGGGAGGGCTTTGTGTGTGTGTGGTGTGTGTGTGTGTGTGTGTGTGTGTGTGTGTGTGTGTGTGTGTGTGTGTGTGTGTGTGAGAGAGAGAGAGAGAGAGAGAGAGAGAGAGAGAGAGAGAGAGAGAGAGTGAGATTGGGTTTACTGTGAAAGATGTGGCAAACAAAGAATGTATATTGTGAGCTCGAAATAGGTTTCTTGGCCCTGGCTGGCTTTGAAAGATTATATTTTGGGGAGTTCAGCTTTGAGGCTAGAGTGTAGATTTGGCACAGGCCTACAGTTTGACTGAGGAGAGTGTCCTTTACCTTAACAATCTACTTTATAAATATGATCAGCCACTTTTCCATGTTATAGCTTACATCATGGTTTTTAGGTTTTATTTGTGGACAAATAACATGCAGATTTATACTTTACATCCAAATAAATCCATCCCCAATGTTTGTGCTCTTTATTCTTCATTTTTGAAATGTTTGGCCTTTTTATGTATTATTCAATATTTTTAAATAAAGTTACCCTCTTAAATATGTTACCACAAGCTATGAATGTTACAGGCAACTCATTTTAAATTATTGCTAAATAATTGACATTAAATGTTTTTTGCACTTATGGTTATTTGAGGAGATTTATACTTGGGTTTATAAAGAATATTTTATTAAAACATGTAGAATGACCTCTGTAAAATACGTAGCAATGCATATTAAAACGTATTAAACATCACATATATTTTATATCCCTTTGAAATATTACAAAGTAAATACAACAAAAGATTTACAACAAAGTCAACGTAATTCACTGACGTCTTACGTGTATTTGTTTCTTAAAAGCTCTTTTCACTTGAAAAAGTAATCGGTTTCTCCTTTGGTCTTCCCTGAAAAGTCGGTATTCATATTTGTGAAGCTCAGATGCTACAGAAACACTTCAGTGTAACACTTAGATCTCTCCCTCCCCAATTACCTCCCTCTTTTGGTGACTGCTTATCAAAATGATATCAGGAGGTAACACACTCTGCTTCAGGTGGTGGATTAACACTTTTTGGTCTGTGAAAAGTGCAACTGCAGTAATTATAGGTTCAACCACTTCTCAGGCAAAATTACATTTTATTAAAATTAAAAGAGATTTTTTGTATTAATTCACACCTTTCTATGTGGCACATAGACATTTTAAGTGAATAAGCTGATTATGGGTCGAAGTTGTTTCTGAGGCTTTAACTGAATTATACGTCTATCAAGAATTAAAATTTGAGTAATTTACAGCACAGCATTAACACATTTGTTGTACCTTTAGTGACATATGTGTGTTGATTGACAATATTGTTTATATTTAATTTGTAATAACTGTACCCAGTTTGGGTTGCTGTGATCCAGACCCATTCCTGGGAAGCAGAGGACAAAGATTTTTACAGAATAGGGCACTACACTCATGCATGTTTTTACTAACTCACTGTAATTTAGATTCACCTATTAGTTTGAAGATCTCGCTATATTTCAGATTTAAATCATATTACCAAAAGGATAGCATGAGAACACAGGGAGAACATACAAAGTCCACAGACTGATGGAGAGACTGAATATGGCTCCTGTAATTTTCAACACTTTCTGTTAAAAATGCAAATATTCATAAAATAATTTAATATCATTCATTACCTTATTGAGCACTAGAACACAATAGGCAATGTTTTATTCTTATTTTGTGTTCAAGTAGGGTATTCCAATTTCAGATTGTGGAATGAGACTGTATTTATTTTTTTTATTGTGATTTTCAATGGATTTGACTGACTGGTTCGATCATGATGCCATGTATCTTATGCCCTGTATTCCTAGTATTCCTAATATTGCTAGTTAGCAATTTAGTAGTTGATCAGTTTACTCATTATAGATTTGGTTTTCTTGTAACTGTAAATCTGCTTAAACTCAAACACTCTGTAACATATTCAGTAAGTTCCTGGCTGGGAGGTGGGACACTTTCAAAAGAGGCTAGATTCAAAACTTCCTTGGCGACAGTCAAAAACATTAATGATTGAAATTGAATAATAGATCTCCCTGTTGTCAACTACACAGAGTAAATGACCACCTTAAATAAGGGACTTCTAGGGTCCAAAGCAGTTCATGACAAAAGAGAGATTTTAAATGCCAACTTTAGAGAAAATTCTCCGTTCTGTAGAGAGAGTCTGTTTGTGTCCTGCTGTCAGTACTTAAATAATTTACAGTTAATTCAGTTTGGTTATTTGCTGAATACTGCTGAGGATGTGTGGATAGGGAACAGTTATACTTTCAGAAAATTCCCCTTCATTTGCATCGTATGATTCTTACTGGCACATTTGAACTACTGAGTATCAAAATTAACAGTGCTTTCCATCATTCAGAAAAATGTGCACGTGACAACGAATTTTCTGTGTACAGGACGTGAACAGAATATGCAGCTCAGGTGGCCACTGTGGAAACAACACCTGGCATCTTCACACAGACATGCATTACTTTGTCTTTTGACAGTGGGAGGAAACCAGAGCTCCTGGAGGAAACCACATGAACACACACACACATATATATATATATATATGATATGGATAGAATGGTCATTACTACTCTTTTATGATTTTCCATTTTTAATGTATAGCACAGGATAAGTACATTACAGACATGTGCTTTAACCATAGTAGTTAAAGTAGCCTTTGGAGTGTCTGCACTATTATGTCACCCTCCCCACTATAATGCATGGGACATGCCATAGTTTGTCTGTGGCCCACTTTTGTTTTCCTCCTATTTTAGTATTGCCATTGTATGGTGGGAAATCCCTCAGGGAGACCAGATCATCCAGCTTTCTAATTGTTCCTCAGTGAGGTCACTTAGACAATATTCAGAAGCCACTCAAAGTATTAGTGTGACTTTTGAAAGCAGTTTAAAACAATGAGGATTTCAACATCAAAATCCTTCAAAGTCATGTTTGAATAGGGCCTTTATGAAAAGGACATTTCCTTCACTGTCACCTTACATCAGAGCTCCATGACCTTCCACTATTTAGATACATGAAAAAGTTTCACATTATCTCACCCTGATATGGACAAGTGGTTAAAGACCGTGAGAGTGAGTGAGGTGCTCTTTTTATTTGTTATCTCTCATTTGTGTGTGTATAGAAATGTAAGTTCAATCTGGTATTATGAAAAACTAGCAAATGCACTTCTGTCTAAGGTTTTTTAATTCAGTTTCATAACAGAAGGCTGACATTGAGATGAGACATTGTGTTTTGTGAGATGAGACATTGTGTTTTGTGATAGGGCACATTATCATGGTGGAAGTAGCCATTAGAAGATGGTTAAATTTGGCCAATTTGTGGCTGTGGCATGAATTGTTGATACAAGGCAGGTTGGGTCCATGGCTTCTTGCTGTTTACACAAAAATCTGACCTGGCCATCTCCATGTTGGAGCAGAAATTGAGATTTATGAGACCAGGTGATCTTTTTCCAATCTTTAACTGTCCAGTTTGTGTGAGCCAGTGCCCCCTGTAGCCTTAGCTTCGTGTTCTTGGTTGACAGGAGTGGTACCCAAAGTGGGTTTCTGCTGTTGTAGCCCATCCGACTCAAGGTTTGATGTGTTGTTTGTTTAGAGATGCTTTTCTGCCCACTACTGTTGTAAAGAATGGTTATTTGAGTTACTGTAGTCTTCCTGTCAGCAGGAACCAATCTCCCCATTCCCTTCTGACCTCTTTCATCAGCAAGGCTTTTCTGCCCACAGAATTGATACTCAATGGATGTTTTTTGTTTTTCACACCATTCTTGTGTGACTCTGGAGACTTTTGTGTGTGAAAATCCCAGAAGAGCAGCAGTTTCTGAAATACTAACCCACCCCGACTAGCATGAACAATCACGCCACGTTCAAAGTAACTTAAATCGCATTCTTTCCCCATTCTGAAATTGACGTGCACATTGACTGAAGTTCATTACCTGTGTCCATGTGATTTTATACATTTCTCTCCTACCACGATTCACTGATTAAAATAATTCACCTGAAGAATAAAGAAGTATATGTACTTCTTGGATTTTACTGCTATTTATTGTGGCTGTAACAGTTTGTTGATGCTCAGGAAGTTTATAAGCCAATATTTGGCATTGTATTGTGTGTGAAAATTTTTTAGCAACTTGTTCAATAACTTACCCGTTATATCACTTATATGACATTTTGACTCATTATTAGAAATACTTTATGCAGCCATTTTATGCTTTGCTAAAACACAGTGCTGTATTGAATTTCTGGTCAGTGGAAAAATTGTGCTGTGTGGCTGGTATTTGCAAAGTCACCATTTGCTGAAAGCGAAAAGTCAGATTTTCAACAATGTTCTGGCACTGGTATTGTTGTAGTGCTGTGGTCTTGTTCTGGCAATAAAGCATCACTATCAGCTTGCGCTCTGCTAAAGGAACTGACGATATGACACGGATTCTGATTATTGTACACCTTTTTATAATACCTGTTCCACCACAGTGACTTTTTCCATCTATTGTTCTCTATCTGTGCCTCTTTCTAGTGCCTGTTTCTGTGTATTAGTGAGTTTCATGCACTGATTTGATTTTCCATACATCAGTTTAACTATGACCACCCTAAAGTGTAAGTAGAACACCTAAAATGTTATCACTTATATTAATTTTTTTCAATTTCTTGTTTCCCTTATGTAATGGAATGTAACAGACCCTATACAGACTGTCAGGGCAAATGGTCTTCCCCAATCTCTGTGGGCGATTGCCTGCTCTTTATGGATAGCCATAACCCCTGTGGAGAGAACACTAACTCCACTCTTAATGAATGAGTGATTGAAGAGATTTAATACTGATGCACTTATGGTGCTGATTCATTCAGCCATTTTAAATTAGGTGGAGGTCAAGTGAAAGGATTGATCTCATATGTTAGTTATCTTAGATTCATAGGTACTTTTGGAACTTTATGATACCATCTGCTTCATTTATTTATATACTCATGCAAGTATTATATGTAGATATTTGTGCAGGTATGTAAAAATATTTTTAGCATCACTGCAGGACAGTATAAACCTTATATATCTCATTTTAGCGAAACATACTTAGATTTTTCCTCTCTCCTGTTTCCTTTAGAAATCAACCTAGCTCTTTTTACTTCCTGTCATGGAATATGGTTGTACTTTATTTCCTCAGTGTAGGTTCACTATGTATTGCATGGTGTGCTGTATTTTTGTTTATGTGTGATAATTGTCACATGAATACTGCTTTATAATGCAAATAAATGTTTACATTATTATCTTGTTCTTCAATCTGAAGATGCCAGCACTGAAGAAGCTTAATCTCATGGAATCTGTAGTGTGACTTCAATATAAAAGCAGCATAATTTCAAGGCAGACTTCCATAATGATGTCTAGCTATACTTGCAGCGTGTCCCTTGGCTCTCCTTACACTGCTCACCTTGGCCTGTGGTGCAGTCCCCCCCCATTGGCCCCCCAGGGCTCCCTGGAGTGTCCGCTGTGCCTGTGCTCTCAGGTTTCTGCTGCCGCTGCAATATAAGGGATGATCGAGCAAGCGGAAGTGAGACACAGAGAACTCGATGCAAGCGCAGGAATGCAGATAGAGCATTATGTAACTTCCAAGGTTGAGTTCCTTCCTATCCTGGGAGCATATGAAACACATTTTTTTCTGGGATGGGGTGCACTGACAGTCAGATGTGTGTGTGAATGGGGGGATGTTGAGAACATTCTGCTGTGCCCAGAGGTGACTCTTATGCACCCAGCTTACATCTGACATTGTCACCATACTTCAGCATTGCTGAAATACAAAGGAGGATTTGCAGATTTTTTAAGAAATCATGACATGAGAGGTTGTTTTGTGTTTCTGTTTCACAGCGTAATATCTTTCATATTATTATTATTATTATTATTATTATTATTATTATTATTATTGCTGTTCAAACTGAAGTTTTTCTCCAAAGCTTTTCACAATCTAGGTCTGTATAGTAAGCTCCTTGCAGTGTTTTCCCCATTTATATGGCATTTTAATTCATACCGTCTCAGTTCAGGGTACATATGTTGCTCAAAGATACAACAGCAAGAACCTAAACTTTTTGAGTTCAAAGCAGGGGCTTAGACCAATACACTGCGTACTGATTTATCCTGATTTTTTTTCCAGTGCAACTATTACCAGTGTAATAAATCTTTTTTACTCCAGAGGTAGAAACCCTAACACCAGAGTGCTTTGTAGCTTATTTACTTTTAGTCTACATTGATATTTATTTGTGATATTGTAGTAGCTAAGAAGCTTCTTAGCAGTTTTACGTGTGTGTGTGTGTGTGTGTGTGTGTGGTTAGCAATAAAAGTTCTGTTAAAGTCTGAATATATGGACTATCACCTGTTCCCTAGTGGTACCTGTGCACCTTACTGATCTGAATTCTCAGGTATTCAGATTTTTTCCAGTTTGCCTAAACATGTAATAGAGGACAACTGAGATAATGTGATAAGAGCTGTACAAAGGAAAAAGATGAGGATAGATTCCTTCTTGCTGCAGATGTTGAGTGACAACCGAGAGGAGCATTTCAGCATGTGTGGGTGCTGATTGCGGCAACTTTAAGCGGTTAAAGGAAATCTGTGTCATCTTCATCAGTCAGAGGAGGAGGGTCGTGGTCTTTAAAGTGCCTGTGTTTCTTCCATCAGGCAAAGGGGGCCGTCGATTGCAGTGGGTGGCCGTCTCTTTGTGCTCGGGGAGCAATGAGGGACAAGCCTGGCCTGCAGTATTTTATGTCCCAGTGCTGTGCTCCCAAGTTGCAGTGCAACCATGCCCCATTTTGTCAAAAGCTGTTGAATTATAATAGGATGGGGGGATGGGGGTTGGTACAAGGATGTTTTCATAGTTGGGGGTGGAGGATCAAGAGGGGCGTGGGTTGAAAATTCAGATATGGGGGATGGGGCATCTATAATCTGCTATAGAAGAAATTGTTTTCATATTTCTTTCGCTGAATGCTGTTTGTGGAATAAAGGTAAAAAGGTAAAAAACACCTTTGAAAGATTTAGGGTAAGAGTCATAGCTCCTCTGGTTTAAAGGAAGCTTCTTTTATTCATTTTTTTTACTTTAACTGTCAAAAAGATTCAAGCTTTCTGGTGAAAAAAATCACATTTGTTTTTTTTTTTAGTGATTTCTAACGATATTATATGACTGACACTTAAAATCTATATTAAACGTGCTATATTAATGATGTTGTCAGGGATTGCTCTGACTGTCAGGCCAGCTAATAACAGAATATTTTAGCTATCAGTCACATACATATTTAAATTTGATAGCATCTTAGTACTTATGTATTCCACTCGTGTTTTTTGTTCCATTTTATAGTGAGCTTTCATGGAAAGCTGTGCAAGCATACATATCAGGAATGAAAGACTGATTTTACAAAATGCAGCTTATCATCTTACTCATCCAAAAAGTGTCGTGGTTGTTCCCCTCTTAGTGGTGACCTCTAAAGATTATGGTGCTTCTCACTGGCACCGTAAATTCTGTCCTCGTAACCTAGTTTGTGCATGCATTGATAAGCAGAATGAACAGCTGCCATGGAGGTTCCCATCATGCAGTTGGGTCAAGGAAATGAGCTAAATCCTGAAAATCTCACGTTTTAATTGTGTCTTTTTGATCCTGTTGAAAGCACTTATGTGGCACAATGGAATTAATGTTGCATTCATCCTTTCACTGGTTTTAAACACATTAAAATGTTGCATTTCCGTTTTTTCCGCAAATTCAACATTTCTCAGTATTTCTTACACATGTTCTTCTATCTGAATCAATGAAGATGTACAATACAGAAAGCTACCTTTAGATTCTGGCTGTGAGGAACAATGGTACATGTTAGGTTTGGGGCTGGATTATATCTAATCTATAAAGTATGATCTTTTCACCACATTTTGTATCTTTTGTTATTCACATATGGATCTTCCTCAGCATATATCCATATTTCCCAAAAAAGCAAGTCTGCATCATGTACATTCCAAGTGTTTCCAGTGTTTATGCAGCTATGAGTTTAAATTATTTTATGCTGTCTGTAATACCTGAGTGCTGCAGACGGTCTTGGTGTTCATTCTGCCATATCTTCTAACTCTGAAGATTAATAATGAAAATTGATTTCAATGTCTTGGTGTACTGTCTCTGCCTGTATATATTGCTGTGACCACCATCACTACCACCACCAAGAACAACAACAACAACAACAACAACAATAATAATAATAATAATAATAATTGGGGGGCATTATTTTTTCCTAAAACACATGAATGAGTTGCCAATACAGGTTTTAGTTCTGTATTTGTTTTAACTAAAACCGACAATTATTTTATAGAATTAATAATATTTACCTTTCTCTGATATTACAACATTGTTTAAATAAGTACCTAACTGCAAGTGAAACATTCTGCTTAGGTATAAACATTGTATTGCAATTCCATTTTTAGTTAATTTAATTATTTCAGTCATTATAGCATTAATATCATAGCATTTATTACATACCAAGTTTGTTGAAATGTCCACTAAAATTTGGTTATTATAATATAACCCCGTATAGTATTTTATATTATGGTAACATGGAAAAAAAACTCTGAAATATATCATTTCAAAGTATGGAGAATTTTTAAGGAATTTATGTCATCATTGTATGAACTATCTTTTCACATCTTAGCTATTTTACAGCCATTTGAAATGATGGTCGGTGTTTTTATGGGCTTAGGAAGGCCAGCAGCTAATCCAGGAGAAGCCTGAGCTGGGCTCTATAGTGCGACAGAAGCTGGAGGAGATCCGGGAGTGCTGGCAGGATCTGGAGAGCACCACACAGGCCAAAGCCCGGGAACTCTTTGAGGCGAACAAGGCCGACCTCCTTGTTCAGAGCTACAGCAGTTTGGACCAGCGACTGTCGCAGCTGGAAGGACAGCTCTCACAGATGGACCACGGCCAAGACCTGACCAGTGTTAACAAGCAGCTCAAGAAACTCCAGGTCTGTCCTCTCTTCTTCATCAGTAGAAAATCTGTCCTCTTGTACCAATATCTCAGTATAGACACAACCTGAACCTTACTGATCATGAAGTCTTGTTTTAATTTAGTCTTAGTTTTACTTTATGTGCAGAATCATTTGTTCATGTACGGTTTTACTTGCGCTGAATACTTACCTTGGGTAGCAAATGGGCTGTTGTGTCCAAAACTTTAATTTTTCTGAAGATAGCACAAGCATCAGAAATACCTTATAATACGAATGATATGCAGTAAAAATTGTTTTGAAATTATATTTGCTTATTATGTAAGCAATGAATTGCATAATAAGAATGACTAAATGTTAATTTTAAGATTTCACTTGATCAAACAAAATATTGACGAGCATTTGAAAATTAAGATTACGTTTGAATAACATAATATGTACGATAATCTTACGTCTCATATTTTTAGATTTCTGTAAATTTCTGTAAAATGTGGTTGTCACTTATCACAATTCAGCCATTTAAATAGTTTATTATGTAATGCTTTGTTGGGGCATTTATTTGACCTTAATCTGGTGATGTTGTGGGAAAGGTATTAGCAACATGCATGTTTTCTAGAGCAATATCTGTAGTTGTATTTGGCTCACAATTCAGAAATCATTTTGAAGTTCGCTGCCATTTTGAAGTTCATGAATGATCTGGGTTTTAGAAACACATCTTAAAGACGATGCTCTCTTTAAAATGTAAGAAATTCCGTAATTAATTACTCTATTCAGCTTAATATTTGGTAATATTTTAAATTAATAATAAAAATAACATGAAGATATTTGTACATTATCTGTATAAAATTGTATTTCATGACCTTCAGTTTGTCAACTCCATTCCAGATCATGTCAAGTGAATTTAGTTTTTTTCCTTTTTTTCATTTTTTGTCTGCTGCCTGTATACAGTTTTTACATTTATAGTTTCACATTTATTAAATGTTGTTCAATGCATAATAATGCATTATTTATACTCCCACTGTGTCTTAGTACCTAGGCTTTGGTGCTCTTATCATGTGTGCTGGGAGGACATCCTCTCCAGTGCTGATAGCTGAACACATCTTCATTTTACGCATTTGTCATTCTCCTTTCTGACAGCATGCTGCTATGAGCTGCTTTGAGTTCCTTTTCAGCCTGAAATTGTGGTTTGTATCCTTGCCACCCAGCCACCTTCATGAGGGGTACAGTACCCTTTTTGTTTATGTTTTCCCTGCCCCCCATGGACTTGCTGTCTTTCACCATCTTTCTGCTCACACCTTTCTCACCTTTTCTTTTATTCTGTCATTGAGTAAAGGGCCTTTGCCTTGTTCTCCTTGAATATGTGGCAGCAATGCCCATCCACCATATATATTCTCTATCTGCCATAATACGTTTGTAATACTAAAGTCACCTAGGAAGTTCATTTATTGTTTAAAATGGAATCAGTTGTGGGTATATGAAAAGGTAGGCAAAATTTATCCCTTAATTTCAATTTATTAGCATATAGCATTTCTGTCTTCATACTCTTGTGGACTGTGTTTTAACACTGACAGGACTACCATCACTTAAAGCTTGTATGATTCATAGCAAGAACATAACACAAAGCATTTCTTTAAACAAATGACTTTAAAGATAATCAAACATCTATTACAGTGATACCTCACAATTTGTGAGCTATACCTTGCACACTGAGGCTACAGCTGACGGACTTGCCAAGGCGATGATCTTTTAATGTATTTATATAAATATAAGTATTAACATCTCATATATATTTTATAGGCAAATGAGCAGCAAAACAAAATCACTGTTTCATGTCTTTGTATGTCCTGTAGCTCTTTGTTTGAATTTTGAACATCCCCATCTAATTTAAATAGTGGTTTCAACAGTTCAGCTGAAGCAGGTAGCTACTTAGCTAAACATTAAATTAGGTGGTGTTGGAACAAAGCTGGAAGACCCTGGATGAGGGCCACTGATTTAAGGGAATTAATGTGTGCGGGTGTTAAAATAGGTCATTGCTATGAAAGTTGTATCGTTCTTGTTGTTCACTATACACCTCTGGCACATTCTCTGGCCAGAATGAATCTTAGTGTTAGAAATGTAGAAAGGTTTACATGTTCTGAGTGCTAAGTACAGAGGTACAGTAAGAAATGTTTATTTTGAGCTGAGCTTTCTGAATCTGAGCCTGAGTAAATTAAGCCTTTTCCTACTGTTTCAAGATAATTGATACATTTTGATTTATTGGCATTTTATTTGCCTTTAATTTCTGCCAGTATTCTAGTAGGTTTTGTTGGGTACCTCAGCTTTTATAGTGATGTTTCCCTCATCATTCTTGGCCCTCTTTACCCTGATTGTAATAACTGGCTCCTCTGACTGTGTATGGCTTGGATCAATTTAGTTGCTGCTAAAATCAGCCTGATAAAGAAACAATATGACTTTATTTGACCCCTTTCTGTGCAGAAGGACCCAGAGCATCCCAAATAATTGCAAGATATTCTGTCTAAATATATGTCAAACATGAAGGCAATGTTCTATTACTAACTTTCCCTGTTCTGCTCCTCTGTTAATTTACCCTACTACTACTTAATAGAATAAGACTTGACTAATTGACCTAACCTAAATATTAGTCTTGTTTTTGATATCTAATATTTATTAAGCTGATATTGTGTGCACTGACTTTTTTCTGGACCTGTTTTTGTGGGTGCATTTGTGTCTCTTTGTCCCTCCAATCCTGGTGTTCAGACCATGGAGACACAGATGGAGGACTGGTACAAGGAGGTGGGGGAGCTGCAAGTCCAGGCAGCCTCTATCTCACAGCAGGGCCTGACCCGGGACTCCATGTCGGACAAGCAGGCTCAGGTGGAGACACGAATCGTGCGTCTCATCGAGCCCCTCAAGGAGCGCCGGCGCATATTGTTGGCCTCCAAGGAGGTGCACCAAGTGGGCCGTGACCTGGAAGATGAGATTGTGAGGGCCCTCTGTGGTTAACTTTTATCTGATAATACCTTAATTCATATGCATGACCACACACCTCAGTAATAGCAACTGTTCTGAGTCATATGGGTTTATTGGTCACTCCTGCAGCTTTGGGTTCAGGAGCGTCTTCCCATGGCTACTTCCAGGGAGCATGGAAACAGCCTCCAGGCCGTGCAGCAACTCATGAAGAAGAATCAGGTGGGTAACAAGAATCAGGGACAACCCTGTCCTTCCTCTTCCCTCCTTATCTTAGTGGAGACATCTATTTGGAGGTCTATCGCAAAGTCTGACATATTCCATCAGAAGCTCATTCAAACTTAAGCTTTCTGCAGAAGGCAGTTCGATACAGGAAAAACTTGGGCCATCTAGGGTATAAGGATTTAACATTATAACTTATGATTCCAGAGTCTGCAGCGTGAGCTGCAAGGCCGCAGAGCGCGGGTGGAAGATGTGCTCGAGCGGGCTGGCCTCATTGCCTCCATCCGAAGTCCTGAGGCAGACTGCGTGCGGGCCGGCCTGGAGCAGCTGCAGCAACTGTGGGAGACCCTGAAGCTGGAGACGGAGAGGAGGCAGCTAACACTGGATGCCATGTACCAGGCACAGCAGTATTACTTTGATGTGGCTGAGGTGGAGGCCTGGCTCAGTGAACAGGAGCTCCACATGATGAATGAAGAGAAAGGCAAGGTGAGTGATGACCTGTAGCACAGGGTATATCACTGGGTGAAGGGAGAAAGGATGTTGTAGCATATAGTACCAGTCAAAAATCTGAGCACACCTGCTTAACCTAATTTTGTAGGACAAACTAGAGAGAGAAGTAAAAACAAAACCAAATATCTTTTGAAAAAACTAGTTCCCAGCCAGTGTACTCACACTGTTCGCTGGTACTGTATGTTTTATATGGGCATATAAAAGCACACAGTGGTTGAGAGGTCACATGCTGATTTTCAGGATAGTTTTCCTACTAGAGTTACACAACCAGACTAAATTGTTCCATGAGTAACACATCTGCTCTGGCTGTGTTGCACATGAAAACAGGAAAATATTCTTACATGTAAAAAAATGTCTTTTAAAAGCTTAAAAAATTCAGGCACACAAACACACACACGGAAACAAACGCAATAATTTATGTTTTTTACAAGTTTGGACGATGTTGGAATTTTTCCTCATTTTTTTTTTACCTTTTTTTGCTTGGACCATGTTGTATCGAGCAGATTAACACGTAAATCAAGTAATGGTATTAAAAATCAAATCCAATTCTACTGAAAATGCATAAATCTGTATAATTCCCAAGTTTTCAGCCCAGTTTTGGGCTTTCTGTTTTGGATCAGACTCAACTCAAGTTGAACTGGAATATTTTTCTACAGATTCCACTCTTCTTCTGTGGAATTATGGGACTGGGTTTAATACCCTATAAAGTAAAGGTTCAAGGCTGCATCACTTTAATCTGTGGTTTTGAACATGATCTGATGAGTGCACTGTAGGTTGTGACTCTGTGCCCATGGGCTTTCTGCCAGGATGAGGCGAGCACGCTGAAGCTATTGAAGAAACACCTAGTCCTGGAGCAGACTATCGAGGACTACGCTGAGACCATAGGCCTCCTCTCCCAACAGTGCCGGCAGCTCCTGGAGCTGGGCCACCCTGACAGGTGCTCTCTTGCACACACTCCCGCTTCACGGTTACACACTACCTGCTGCCTTGCTTCAAATGTGATGCCACATGATTGTTGATTCATACATGTATTTTTGGTTTAGTTTCTATCAGCTCATATCAAGTAAATGTAAACATGTTCACTTGAACTGTTCTCATGCAAATGAAGGGTGTAATCACTACATGTGCTGAATGCAAGTACAATAACACCTCAGTTAGTGCTCTATATGCTTAAGAAATTGACTTAATAAAACAGCACTATAAGAAGTCATTCGAAGAGAACATTGCATAAATGGAGGTTGAAAACTCCACGTGCAAAACATAACAAAATATATTAGTTAAACTTTTAATAAAAACATAAATAAAGAATATTATTTTATGAATAAATCCACCACAGCATTTCCTAAAATATCACTAAAACACTGTCAAACACCTTGTAGTGCATTTGCACAGCACTTGTGCATACACAACCATAATCAAAACATTTACATACACATCTTCTCGTAAAGACAGAACAGCATTTATATATTTGTTTGTTTGGGTGACTTTCTTATGTAAACATCATTATAATCTAGTCATAACGACAGATAAAAAGCTCATCGGTCACTTACAGTGTAGGGATTGTCATGCAGTTCTCTTTCTCCAAAACTCATTTTGAAAGCATCACTCCAGTATCAGCTCCTTTATATTATTTTAGATTGTGGAATGCAAAACAAACAAGGTGTTTTTGTGCATTCAGCTTCATTTGACTGTATAGCCTTATTCATATGGGCAAGATAATTGACAACTAATGTTCCTGTGTCAAGTCCTTTAGTTGGCAGTGTTTCATTGCTTGATTGCTATTTACCAGGAAATTAAATGAATTTATATTATATTTATATATATAAGAATTTATATTTAATATTCTATATTTAAAGAAACACATATGCTGTGGTGGATTCTTTATGTTTATTAAATCAACACAAGGAGGAAAACACACCTGCTAGCAAGACTCCACATCTAGGTCTAGATGGTACGTCACAGGTTTGAATTTGGTAATACCATTTGGATGCAGTCAGTTAAGGTTTTAGAGTCTTATGTACAGGCATGGTACAGGCATGGTACAGGCTTCAGTTTCAATCCCGTGCAGATCTCTAGCATATCGATCCTTTATAAACTTTGTGGTGACTACTTCACTCTCATGGTAAGGTTCATTATACAGTGAGGTTCAGATTCAAAAGAGCAACTGCAGTTAAGTCTAGCTGTGTTCATTCAGCTGAATCTATTTATTAATTAAATTTGGTCAGTTGGTTGATTGACTAAGGAGATAATCGCTTTTTCACATGGGTGATATGGATGTTATATAACTTTGTTCGTTAAATAAATGAAATAATTTAAAAAATGAATTTTGCTCCGGTTCCCTTTGTCTAAAGATGTGAAACCATTCATTGTGAAAAATATGCAATATAAGAGGAAAGGGGAAAATTCTTATGCACAAAATGGTACATGAAGTAGCACTGATGAATGTACTATGTAATTACTATTTTTAATTATTATATTATTATTATATGCAGATTATTATATTATATTATGGTATAATGCAAATATTTCTTTTTTACTTCCTTCTGGATAAAATTTGGTTTAATCAAGTTTGCTACCCTTCATGACCACAGTTATCCTCCATTGCTTCTTCTTTCCATCCAACAAGCAGCAAAAAATTGAATTAATACTATCTGAAAACACACTGTAATAGTCAATGAATGCAACCCAAAAACATTTTTTAAATACCTGTTTATGCACACTGTGTAATAATTGCAAAATTGCTGATACTAGTATCTTTATAATACTAAACGTGTTGTGCCATCCTTAAATAACATAAATAGTAATAACATAAGACAGACAGTGCAGATGTGGTATATCTGACATGGATGTGTTATGTTCCTCTGACGAAGTGCAAGCGTCATGAGCTTCAACTGTCATATTGCCCTAAGGCCCATGGAAACCAGCCTTTGATGTGCTATATGTGAAGCACTGTGTATCAAGCGCCATGTTGCAGATACATGTGCCCAAATAAAATGTGAGCATAAATATCCTGCTAATTTTATGTATGTTCTGACTTTTACAGAACCTGAGAAATCCTAATCACTTGAGTCCAGGAAACAAATGGATACATTTCATGTAAATCAATGGTGGCATTATTACTAGTTTTTAAATTTGACAGCTGTTTTTTCAGCATTTTTACAATAGTAGATAAATTGCCCAAACTCCTACCCAAAAGAAACTACTGTTGGAACAGCACTGTTACACAAAAGTGAAGCTACTGTTGGAACAGTAGGCTGTTGGCTTTTTGAAAAATTAATTGTCACATTCATCAACACTCTGTGTTCTTTAAACCCAATTGGAATTTAAAAATGTTATAGTTGAAATTGGACCATTAGTTTGAAGATGTGTACATTGCACTTTACAGAGAGGAAGAGAATGGTAACAACAGAAAAAGAACACATTTCAGCAGTATGTTCAATATCACAGCAATCAATCCACATTACCATTGTTTCTTTTTTATGTTTTATAGTTGCACTTGTAGGGTGCTGTGGGTGTAACAAGAATGTTATGTCTTTCCATGGCAGTGAGCAGATAAGCAAACGGCAGTCACAGATCGACCGGCTCTATGTCTCACTGAAGGACTTGGTGGAGGAGCGCAAGTCCAGGTTGGAGCAGCAGTACTGGCTCTACCAGCTGAACCGGGAGGTGGATGAGCTGGAGCAGTGGATAGCCGAGCGCGAGGTGGTTGCCAGCTCCCCTGAGCTCGGTCAGGACTTTGAACACGTCACGGTCAGTGTCAGACGGACAGCATTTATAGTTTGCTGTAAATCAAACTGTCATAAAGAAACGTGCAGATGTGCCGACTTCTCCATCCGTGTTTTGGTGAAAAAAGTTATATAAAAATGATCAAAGTGGTAAGAATCTTCCGTACCTTACCTTCAGCCCAGAAAACCAAGATTTATTAGCTTTTCTCGGTGCTTTCTGAAAATGTGCACTTTCTCGTCAAGGTATATGTAACTTTCATAATACCTAGTAAAAAATACAGAAGTTCAAGATCCAGAACTGGCTAGCAAAAAAAAACAAAAATCAAATCAGTCAATGGCTGCCTAATGATTATAATTATATACAATTTTCCTGTCTTGTATATAAAAAAAAAGACAAAATAAAAAAAAAAATTGAACACTGAAAGCCTCTGATGGGCAACCATGAATGAGAATGTGGACTGGTGTAAAGCCTCTTTGGTCTCATGGTAAACAAAGGGTTTGGCCTTCCACCACAGACCTGCCAGCTCCACGCCACCAGCAGCGAGAACAGACTGTCTCATGTTGGCGCTGTGAAGTGCTGATACAGAGAAAGCCTTTATTGGGGGAATGAGCCTCTCACGTAATCGGACTCCAGAAAGAGAAAAGCTAAGAGCATGGGGTGGACAAATGTCTATTTATGAGTATAAAAAAGAAGTACAACAATGGTGGATTATGAATACTATAGGGATATTTCAGTTACTGGCATTGCATGTTGGGACCTCCCCTTTCAAGAACCACCGTGTTGGGGTCGATCTGTCTGTGGGGTGGAAAAACATCTTATACAATCAGCAATGTTTTGAAGACAAAAAAGCAAAATACACACAACACATACATTGTTTGGTATTGATATTCCGTTGTTTTATCTATCTCAAGCACTCATTAGATTATGTAGTTATAAATACCCTCACTACTACATTCATATCACTTTGTTTTATTGTTTTGTTTTCATTTGACTTGAGAATAGAAGACAAGAAACAGCAGATAGCATAATGACAAATAGCAAAGGTCTTAAACGGAAGGCCAACTGTCAAGACGTCCCTATTTTTTTTCTTCAGCGGGGGCCTTTCACGGTTCTCTTTGCAACAACAGTGGTCTTGTACAAGCTGTTTAAATAGCTTTTATAAAGAAACAGAATAATTACAGTAGGATTACAGTAGGATTGTCTTACTTGCAACAGTTTTCTAATATATTTAAAGTGATGGCAGCCTGAGAAGACAGATAGAGCTAGGTTAGAGGTAACTAGCTCAGTTAAACTCACGACAACAATAACAGAAATACCACTATGAAGGAAAAACTATGCACATTTTTTCCAAATATCTTCATATATTTTTGTTTCATTTTTATGTATTTTTAAAATTGTAAATATATTATTTTTATTTCTTATACTGGAAGAGCCAACACAGGTGTCTCAATCGTTTGTTTTATTTTTTCTGTTGTTTCAGAAAAAAACTGGCTAGTATGTGATCCACTGTGGTCCAACCTTTACATCGATGTAGTCTTGAAGAAAAAAGTATTTGAATCTTATTAGGTTCAAATGGCCTTTTTGTTCAAAATGAGAAATGGTTTCTATGTCATGGGACTCATTTTTTATTTGATATTTTGCTTGGTATGTTTAGTGTATCTGTGACTCGGACTAAAAGGTTCAACAGGAGGATTCTGCTGGCTTCTCTGGATCCAGCTCTTATAACTACATCCTGTCCCTGCTTTATGTCTCAGATCCTGCAGGAGAAGTTCACAGATTTTGCCACAGAGACAGGGACTGTGGGTCAGGAAAGGGTGATGGCCGTGAACCAGATGGTGGATGAGCTCATTGACTACGGCCACGCTGACGCGGCCACCATTGCAGAGTGGAAGGATGGTGTAAATGAGGCCTGGGCAGACTTGCTAGAACTGATGGAGACGCGTGCGCAGATGCTGGCCGCCTCCCACCAGCTGCACAAGTTCTTCGCTGACTGCCGAGAGGTAGACTAATTCAGAACATTAATAGATACAGAAATTATGTATGTATTATTGTTTTACAGATTTATATAGAAAATCCTAAGATAAAATTTATCAGAAAATATTCCTTTGTTCTTATTGTTTTTCTATAGCAAAAATGTTCCATGAGGAAATATCATAAGAAGTGCCAGAATATGGAGCATCGTAGTCATAAATGTATTATGGTTGCTTTGCTGTTATTGTAAACATGATTTCATGGGGTTGTAGGTTTGGGCCCAGATTGAGGACAAGCAGAGGAGGTTGCCCGAGGTGCGGGCCTGCCAAGCAGGCACGGCGAACACAAGCACCTTACAGAGGCTCATGCACACATTTGAGCAGGATATCCAGTTGCTTGTCACCCAGGTGAGCCCATCTATCATCAAGGATATCTCCTCTGTTAGACTGAGCTCTCTCTTCAGTTTAAACCCCATATGCTATGCTTTTGCTTCTGAGCTTTGGTGTCAAGCTGCTTTCTAATCCAGAAGTAAAATAAGCTGAGAAGTTTAGTTTTAACTGAAATGCGTTAAAAAATATTTTACTGAGAATATGGTAGCAGATAATTTGGTAAATACGCTGTACCATGTGTGCATAAAATGTATTTCTGTATGTTCTAATTGCCTTTTGCTTTAGTGTATTGTTAAAGTCATAAACAAGTCATATTTTTGAATTGACTACCTATGAAACGAATGGTCGTTTCCCTCCCTTACATGCAGGTGCGGCAGTTGCAAGAAAGTGCCGCCCAGCTCAGGACAGTGTATGCAGGCGAGAAAGCAGAGGCCATTGCCAGCAAGGAGCAGGAAGTGATGCAGTCTTGGAAGGAGCTGCTGACCTCCTGCGAGGAGTGCCGTGTGCAGATCACCACTGTGACGGACAAGCTGCGCTTCTTTGGCGCCGTGCGTGACCTCATCATGTGGATGGACAGCATCATTTGCCAGATTGGGACAGGAGAAAAACCCAGGTAACATTACACACATCTTTTTGATTCAGCCTTTGCTGAATTCAGAAAAGCTACATAAATCCATTACGATTCTTAGAAAAAACTTGGAATCTAACATTTGAAAAACTCATTTAAATCAGGTTCTGCAGATTGTTGCTGTGTAAATATATACACATTTCACAAGTGCAGATGTCTCATATGTACCCTGTAAAAAGTATAGAGATGTAAGGCTATTCAAAGTATCTGTTCCAGAATCAAAATTTAATATTTATTTTCTCTGTATTCTGAATGTGCTGTTTGTAAAATTTGTTTCCATTAGTTTGAATTTCAGTAATTTGTGCTGTTTTGTCTGTATGTTCACATATCATGTTTATCTTGCATCAAGTGCATGTGCAACAGCCATTTTAAAAATCTAAGTATGTAATGTAAAAGTATGATCAAAAATGGCTGCCTAAATCTGTCTAACGTCTATTAGACAAAATGGTCTAAAATGTTAGTTCCCTTAAGCTTGAGGTCCTGTGTACAATGTACAAAGGAAAACTTTACAGCAGGATTTGATTTTTTTCATGTACGTACTTGTGTGCTGAAATGAACAGCGAGCTTTCAGTCAGCTTTCTCCCTGCTGAAATGTGGGTCTCCTGACTCTGTACCTTTCAGGGACGTGTCCTCAGTGGAGGTTCTCATGAACTACCACCAGACTCTGAAGAGTGAAATTGAGGCACGCAACAAGAGTGTGCTTCAGTGCATTGAAATGGGCAAAACGCTTCTGGCCGCCCGAAATCCAGCTGCTGAGGAGGTGACCCACTGATATAAGCACTAAATTTTTCGGTTTTACTATTTGAAATATGCTTGTAATATTGAAAATAAAATAACATTCACCATTCTCAACAAGTCCAGATTTTATACCTTTTGTTATCATTTACTGTATTTGGTTTTCATAAAGTACCAAATGGATATAAAATTTATAGTTATTTCACACTTTCTGTTTTTGTTTTATTATTGAAAAACAAAAATTGTGTTTAAAATACTCACGGGCTTGGTTAAATATTTCAGATTAAGGAAAAGTTGGAAAAGATTGTAGCCAAGCAAAAGGAGATGTCTGAAAAATGGGACAAGCACTGGGAGGTGCTGCAGCAATGTGAGTGTCTGAACTTGTGCATGATTTTGCTGGAATAGAGTTAAATTAACCTAAGACACAATTCACCCATGTTGTTTATTCTGATCACAAATCTTTATGATAAGCAGATCAGAAGTTTCATGCCATATCTTCACATTAAAACCTTGAAATACCTTCGTGGTCGTATCTTATTCCACACTGTATGCCTCGCCATCTCTTTATTCCTTAAATTTGTGGAAAAAGGGAGTACTACTTTTTCACACTGACACCACAGATGTGACATTATTCTGCTCTCTGTCACTTATGCAGTGCTCGAGGTGCACCAGTTTGCTCAGGAAGCTATGGTGGCAGAAGCCTGGCTGACTGCCCAGGAGCCTTTTATCAGCAGCAAAGAGTTGGGAGGCAGTGTGGATGAGGTGGAGCAGCTGATCCGTCGACATGAAGCTTTCCGCAAGGCCGCTGCCACCTGGGAGGAACGCTTCAGCTCGCTGCGCAGGCTCACCACTGTATGCACCTCTCAAAACCTCTCTGCTTTCTCCTTCCACTTTATTATCAACATCAAGTGCAGTTTATTGGTCTGCAACATCTCAAAGTACCATGCAGCCAGGTAAAATAGAGCTGTGCTATTTTGGGTTTATATTTTGTGTTTTCTCTCATTCCAGGTTGAGAAATTGAAAGCAGAACAGAGCAAACTGCCTCCAACGCCACTCCTAGGTCGGAAGGTGTTTCTAGACCCGCAGGAAGCATCCCCCTCTCGGAGCATCACCTCATCGCTGATGCGGCAGACAATCTTTGAGAAGCCGGAGCCTAAACTGGAACCTTCTTCATCGTCCTCTGTGGCCCGACGACTGGGCTCCACAGTGGCTAACTACACACCTGTCATGAATGGCTCCAGTTACCGGAGCCTAGACTTGCGCGGCTCAGCTGGGGGGGAGTCCAAAGTGGCTTATGTGAGGCAGGACCTGAAACCTGAGCGCCTGCAGCCTAAGATTGACCATATACATGAGGCTGTGAGACCCTTATTAGAAAGCAGCAGAGTAGAGCGGGAACGGGAGAAAGAACAGGAAAGGGAGAGGGGACGTGAAACAGTGCTGGCTGACGTTGTGATGAGGGAGTCTGGGAGGGAAATGTTGAATGGCGAGCCACTCCGGGACCCCCGCGGCAGCCGTTCGGATCCTCAGATGGACCACTACAGGAGAGAGAGGCGTTTGGAGCGGCAGGCCTCCAGTGAGCAGGAGATACAGGCCCGGCGAGATGAGCTGCCTCAGGAGGTGTGGCGGGAGCGCCATGAGCGCCGGTTGGAGCGTCAAACATCCAGTGAGCAGGAGGGGCGCCGGAGAGACCGGCATCGGCTAGAGAGACAGGATTCCAGTGAGCAGGAGACCACTAGAGACCATTCTGACAAGCGCTCTGGCGGGTAAGAGCTTACAGTCACCAAGTCTTCATGTAATCCTACTGTAACAAGTATGTGGCACATTATATACTTGAACTTACAAGACATTCTGTGTTGCCCCATGTTGCCATATTGTCTGTATTAGGTTCACCATGGTCACTCTCTCTTGTACATCTGCATCAGTGCAGAATGCCAATGAAGTCAACGCTTAACCGTGAATTTTGAACCTTATGGTGTTCAGTGGACATGTGATGCTCACTAAAAATTGTATTGATTGCCACAGGGATAAGCGTTCCACACTGGCAGACATTGTAGAGCAGCTGCAGGAGAGAGAGGCGGCACAGGTGAGTCCACCAAGTACTGTGGTACGATTGTCTTTGAGTGAACATTGCCTACATGTAAATGTACAAAAATGTTTTAGGCAGCAGTCAATGTGTTAAACACCGGCATTTTGATTAATCATCTATTCTCTTCTCAACGTCTCAACAGGCCCGTGGTGAGATGCCACGTCTTCTCAACGGCCTCCCAGAGAAGTCAATTCGACCCGACCGCCCACGGGCAAGGGACCGGCCCAAACCACGCCGTAGACCTCGGCCCAAAGAACCCAACTCTGGAGAGACGAGGAGGTCCCGCTCAGCACCAGCACAGAGTAGTCCGCCGGTGCCTCAGCCTCCCACTCACACGGTCCACCATGAAGGCTTCCTCTTCCGCAAGCTTGATATTGAGAGCCAGAAAAAGAGCTCCAACAGGTGGGGCTCTGCCATCTGAACATGAATTACTGAGGGCTGTTTCACACACTTAGTACAACCTACTTGTGAAGATCTGTACACAACTCTGAAAGTTCTTTCAAATGAATTTTAAATACTTAAAGAGCTGTAAAATTCTCAAAAGTAAAATAGACTGGATGTGCCAAGGATGCGTCAAGCAGTCTTGGAACATGGCAGGAACATGGGTGGTGTGCAGTCGTTGTCACGTACAGGCGACCTTCACGACTGCATGTCACACAACTGCCTTCAAGAGGCATTCAGTCTTCCATGCTTAAAGGCCAAGCACTCCAGCACGGGAGACTGAACTGACTCCAGGAAGCAAAGTCAGCATCTCTAACAGGCTCAGTACGCCAGTGTGTCCACAATACACAGCAATTGGATATAAGTCATGTAAATATCACATTAAGGTAAAATTCAAACCAAATTACGGTTGTTAGAATGTCATTTTTGCTACCATTTAACCAAGAACTTCTCATTTTGTTCTACTTCCTTGGTTCTGGAACTGGCGATCACCTCCCTCTCCACAAAGGTAAGCCAGATGTACACTCCACAGCATGATATCGGTGTGTGTATTAATTGTTTGTTTGACAGTCCATTCTTATTCGACCTGTGAAGGCTCATCCTCATGAGCAAACCAGGTGAGTGATCAAGGCAGACAGGTTTTGTGGCTCCTGTGCTCAAAGGAACTGTATCTCAATCTACCAGCAGGTCCTGGGTGAACCTCTACTGTGTGCTGTCCAAAGGAGAAATTGGTTTCTACAAGGATGCCAAGAACACCACAACACCTTACAACAGTGAGCCGATGCTCAGCTTGGGCAGCTGCACCTGTGATGTTACAAACGGCTACAAGAAAAAGAAGAATGTGTTCACACTCAAGTAAGTCTTCAAGACTTTCTGACTATATCCTTGCATAAAGGTATACCATTTTAAATGGTTTTTAGATCACTTCCTGACTGAACTGCTTAAAAAAATGTTAAGGATAATCAGTCACCTCGTCAAAGTTTTCCAACTTCTTTCTTTTTCTAGAACAAAAGATGGGAGTGAATTTCTGTTCCACGCTAAGGATGAGGTAAGAAAAGTAGTAAAAATGGAAGTATGACTTTTGTACTAATGTGTCATCAGCTACCTGTGTCTATATCAAGTTGGAACCTCTTTGAAGTGGATGATCAGAGCATGTTGAATGCTGGCCTAGGGTGGACCTCTCATGGGCTTCCCCCTCCTGTTCACTGACCTACAGGAGGATCTGAAGGGCTGGATCACCAATATTACCACCAGCATTGCGGAGCACGAGGAGATTGCCAAATGGGGACAGACGCAGCCTACTACCTCTTCCACAGATGAAGGCACACGACAGGATGGCAGCAAGGCCGACAAGTCAGAAAAAGGGGAGAGGTCTGACCGGGCGGACAAAGTGGAGAAGGGGGAGAGGTCCGAGAAGTCAGAAAAGGGTGAAAGGTCAGAGAAGGCAGACCGACGCTTTAGCACATCGGGGAAGAAGAAATGAGAGTAGACCTATGTTTGCCATCTGGGGGAGGGGAGGTGGGGGTGCTGGGTGATGTGAGTGCTTACAGGATCTGCATCTGTGTCGTCCCTCCCTCTCACTCACCCTTCTCCTTTTAATCAGATCATTGTTGGGAAATGTGGACAGGGACCAAGGCAAGCACACGTGATTGATCGGGAGAGTGTGCATCCATATGCATCCCCTCTCTGTCTTTCTGTCCTTTGCTTCGAGGACTAGACACCCAACAAAAGCTCTCGTTGCTCCAACGCTCTCCACTTCTGCCCCAAGCAGTCAGAGCACCTATTGGTCACAGCAGGACACTACAGCCCAGTCAGGTGGTATGTTAAGGAGATTCTCATAAAAAAGACCCTCGTCACAGGTATTATATTAAAGTAGGTCATTAAGAATGTTTCATTTTTAATTAATTGTATCTAATTGTATGTACTTACATGTTTGCCTAACTATCTAATGCTCTGTCTAGGTATTATGTCTTATAATCAAAAGCAAAAGTGAATGAAATATGCCAACTTGTTTTAAAAAGGCTGGTTTTTTCCTCTCTCTGTCTCGTTTTGTTCTGGCCAACTCCCAACCTCAGACTTTTTCTCCTGATTCTTTGTAAGTTTACATGAGGGCTTAACCACTCCTGTACTGAGGGAAGCCAAGTCTCTGCTTGCCCCCCCTGGAAGCACCAACAATGTCCGGAGTTTGGACTGGGGAGGAAATGTACCAGTGACATCTGACCCCATGTGCTTTAAGCAGAAAACATCCAGTGAAATAAAGGGAAGAAAAAGACATTAGTGTAGCTCTGTAGAGTTTTAATATTTTTACAGGGTGTGACTGACATGAATTTGTAACTGATGCTATCTAATCCTATGTCAAACCTACCAATGCCTATACCCGAGGGCCAGAGGAGCCCCAAAGAAGAAAGATAAAAGGTCACATCCTAGTATGAACACCGAGGAATGTCAACCAGCCACAGCCGTGAAACACAGAAGCGAAAAAGTTCCTGTAAGACAGGGAAATGTTGCCCTCTTTTGTGAGGCAGTAAGAAGACAAACATCCATTTAACAGATGTTCCCATTTTACAGTTTGTGCATTCATGCCTTGTTTATTTTCAAGACCAGTGCTCACCAAAGACACAGTGTTTGCACATTATTGCTTTCCACAGCCAAGACTCCATACCTCAGGTTTTTGTTTTTTTTTTTTTTTTTTTTTTTCTTCTCAGTAACTCTTAGTCTTCCATGTATGGCAAGAATGTCCCAGTAGAGGCAGTGTGCTCTGTACTGGGCAGTCTTCACAACCATGCGCAGCACTTCGGAACCACGAGCAAAGTCAAGATGGAGTTTGTGGATGGCTCAACACAGCCACTCCACAACCACTGGGGCTGATGACAGAAAATGTGTTAGTCTAATAATAAGACAATAGAAGGAAGCAAAAAAACACCTTAGGAATGCAAATCCCCACATGACTGTCACCACTTAACTAGTGGTTTGGTGCTCTGCTGTCACGTGGTCTGAGCTTAAAGGTGTGAGCAATGGTGCTTAAATGTGCAGGTTATGTTGGATGTTACTTAAGAGTAACTCAGAGTAACAAGAGATCCATTATGTCCGGTGCTTGAAGTGGAAAAAACAAAGTGCCGATACTTTGCTTATTCTGGCATGTTGACGTGTGTGTTGGTCAGTAACAGCAAACTATTACATATAAAATGTTGAATTTTTGAAGTGAATAAAAGATACTAGGAGATATTTCTGATGTTAACAGTATATAATACATTTCTGTAATAACGGGGTCACAAGTTTCAAACATGTAGGAGAGCAGTGCTTGAACCAACCTGCAGCCTAACTTAGTGCACCCTGGATAAGGAAGTGAGGATTATTATGAATAGTTACCATATATTACAGTAGTCCTTTGCTGCGAGAGTGGTTCAGCCCGAGAATGTGGTTCAGCAGGGGGAGAAAAGAGTACCGGGAGTTTGAGAAGTGCAAGTACTGCTTAGTGCTGAGTACTGGCCCACTTTATGCCAGTGTATAAATTCTTTCTAAAGAATAGCACAGTCAGTTTTAATTAGGTGTTTTTCAAGGTAAAACTGCAGAGAGTTTGTTTGCCTCACCATCATTTTAATAATTATACTGTATAGTGAACTGTTTCAGCTTTTGCTCCTCACAGCTGCTGTATGTCCTCATGCAAGATCGCTGGTCTGGACCCATCGTGATAACCGTTGCAGAGTGATGCTCAGTGGATTGCTCCAAAAGTGAAAAAAATCACAATGCAGTACAAATGTGTCTCATCAAGGTTGTAGAATTCCCAGGTGATATGTAAGATGCAGTCAGTTTACCATGTAGGATTCTCTTATGTCTCAGATGTCACACCTTTTTTATGCAGCTTTTTCTACCTACTTTTTCATTATGTATGCATTATTGTATGCGCAGAAGCCAAACTATTGCAAGCATCAATGCACATTGGAATCAAAAGCCTCGTGGCCATTTGCTGTGGTCATGGAACAATTTGTAGTAATCGGGAATGAATATTGTGACAGCACATGGGGAATTAGGCATTTCTGTTGTGTTTTGAGAAGAAGAGCTAATAAAGCATATTTAACACATTAAAGAGCCATTCATTGTAGTACGGTTGGAATACATTGTAGTTTGGTAGGAACAGTAGCGGTATGTTGAAGCTACGCAAAGTATCAACATGATTTCGGTGTGCTGTGTACAGTACCATTTTGCCTTCAGAGTGTTGGGCTTTGCTGTTTTCTTCTTGTCTTGCCTGATTTCTTTTTCAAAACTAGACGAACTTGACATGAAAATATTTATTAAAATCCAGTTTGACTACAAGATTATCACTAACTGTTAAGGTTTTACAGTAACATTCATAAAGGACAAAGTATTTTTATGGTTTATTAGCTAACTTGATGTGAAGAAAGTGAAAGAAAAAATGCACACCGTAGAAAAACAATAAATGTATCCGGTGTACATGTCTCTCGAGTGCACTTCATCCTAAACAAGTTTGTTGTGGGCAATTGATAATCTCAAACAATCGAAAAGCTGTACTTTTAAAGTCAGTTTTGCTTTGTATTATGCAGCGAAATTGTGAGGACAGAGATTAAACTCCTTTTGTGACATTTCTGCTGCATCAATCTTTTGCGCCTATGACACTATTATCAGTCCCGTAGGTATGTAAATAATACAGGTAACTTTCAGTAGGTAAGCCACTGCTGTTGTTTTCACAATACTTTAAAAGTAAATGTTGAAAAACTGAAAGCAGAAATTCATCTTATTCATGAAACTTTATTTGGAAATGGTACTTTTTAAAATTTCTTGTCTGATTTTATGTTGTTAATAGAATTACATCCATGTTATACTTTCTTTTAACCAGTGTTACGTGTTATGCAGTAGTTAGTCAAACCAGAGGTTAAAGGAAACTGATAGTTGACAGTATAGAGAATTTATGCAACTTTTCCTTTGCACTAAAACACTCCCTCCATTGCACAGTGCTGTTGCCTGTAGAGCAGAGGTGCTGCAGGGTCTGCAAGATGGAAATGCAAAGCATTGAAAATTTGGTTAAGGAGCACTGATGCCCAGTCTAAATACTGGCAGCTGGATATCCCATTTTTTCAACCAAAATGACCTGTGTTTTGTTCTCCCTGTGCTTCTGTGCCACTTTAATTATTCAAGGCAATTCATTATTTATTGTAGGTAATTTATGATGTGTGTGTGTGTGTGTGTGTTCCACTCAAGTAACATTTATTACTATACAACTGTATGTATATTATTTCATTTTTGCAAACTCAGTTCACTTCTTAAATTTTAAATGGTTCTTTTTCAACATTTAAGGAGGTTTACAGAAAATGAGAGCTACAAAGATGAGAAAATTAGAACTTTGTAGAAAACTCATAGGCTAAATTGGAACAGAAAAAGTGACTAGAACTATGACAGCTTATGACCTGCATGTGAATTTAAATGAATATCTTGATTATGCTTATCAGTGGGTCTAGCTGATGATGCTGAGATCAAGTTGTCCTGTTTGATTAACAGAAAGCACAATTTTTATAAGCTGTCCAGGATATTTAACTTCTTAAAGATTCATTTGTATCTGTACACGTGATAGTCATGCAGTGCTACTCCTGATAGATAAGTACAATGTTTTTTGATGAAGATTTTTGGTGACGTTATGGTTAAGTTCACGGGCAACTTAATGCAGCTTTAGTATCAGCATCAGCAAAGACGTCCCAAGATGAGTCTGCCGGTTACTGTTTAACCAGCTGTGAATGCAGAGTCACATGTTTCATTATTACACATTGCACAGTGTTATGCACATGCCAGTGTTGTCCATGCAGTGTTTGGCACCAGTGTAAAATGGCAGTGTCATGTTCCCTCACAGAAACCCACTCATGGAGCCACTCAAGCAGTGAGTGACAAGTGTATTATACAGCCGTGGCGATCAGCAATGAACAGAACTCCTTCTTGGGTCATAACCTGTAATATTTGGATGACATTAGAAAATGTACTGCCTTTAAACCGTTACAAGCCTATTTTGATAAGTATATGTTTGATTGTTCTTCTTGTCCATTTTGATACAATCACATCCCCAGAGTCGGTGGGAAAACAGTTCATCAGAATAAACCATCATGGGAGCCCTCCCTCCTCCTCACTCGATAACTCCCAAGGCCTGTCCATGTGCTCCACAGGTTTGCTTTTTCACTGCTCTGCTCCTGCCATTCTCACCTGTTTCCTCCACTGACAGACCTTACAGCACCACTGACATTTGGTCAACTACTGGTATTTTGCAAAGCTCAACAGCTTGATATCATGTATAAAATGTAATTGCTTATAATATTTTCTGTAAAGAAACTTTAGTTCTTTTTTTCTGCTGTAAAACTGATAAAAATGGGGTTTATGACTTTTAAACTTTAATGATCAGAGTAAATCAATAGGGGAAATGTTTATTTGTATAAAAGACAAAAATCTGGACAAAAAGCTGCATGTGTGACTAAATTCCCTATTATAAAACCACTGTGCATGTTTTTAAAACAGTTTTACTCCCTCATTATACAATCACTGTACAGTAGCAGGGTGAGAACTGTAAGTAAATTATAAAAATAAATGATTGAATAATAATGTATAAAACAGATCACACAATATTTGCCTCTGTACAGTTACGACCGTGAATAGATAAATACAAATTGTGATATGCCAAAAAAAACTGCAGGTTGTCAAGGTTCTTGTCATCTTGTTTGAAATCAGGCATTAAATTAAAGCCCTTTTACAGTATCTTGTTTGACATTGTATTAAGGAGTAAAATTCTGAACCCATAAGGCTTATTCTGAGAGTGCTAAAGGGAAATATTTTGAGGTACATTTCAGTAGTCTAGTAACATGCAGCAATGTCCTTTTATTCTAGTAAGAGACTGAAGATAGGATCCATTCTCACTAAAGTGTTGAGACTCATTTACATGACTGAATCTCATTTTCCCTAAAGCTCATGAAACACGGTACATATCATTATCATCATATATAGAAACCTTCAATGAAAAAATGTAAATATACAAGTATAGTTTTTGCATGGGAATATAATCTTCCTGCAAGTTAACATTCTAAAAATAGTGATACTTTTAGAGAAATATAAAACTGAAAAGTCAATTACATGCTCCATTTTTGTGCTCTGTGGAGTTTTTTTGCTTTGAAAACCTGGTTATTAAGGTAACATACCTTTTTCTACACATCCTACAGAAATTGGTTGCATTTGAAAATAATTTATATACGGAACATTAATCTGCACTATTAATGTTTAAGGTGCCCTTGTGATTACAAAACTTCCTGTTAAATCAAATGAGATTTCAGAAGGATACTATTTTGTTCAGATAATATTTACAGAGAGAACTGAAGTAAGATTTATGGAACGGTGCAAACCACTATCAAACTCACAAGTTTCTTCTTCTGTCTAACACAACAGCCTACGAGCGCCGGGATGAGGAAGTTTCACAGCTTTCTCCCAGAGACACACACGTCCACACAGGGTTTTTCAGAAGTTGGTTTGTTAGCTCATGCTGTGCTAAAGGAGCACAAGCCGCTGCTCACGTCGGCCCACAGAAATCTAGGCTTGACAGGAAAGATGTCACAAGACTGTGCTCTGCACCTATAAGTACACAGCTTAAGCTGGTGTGAAATCTATTTCATAATGTGAAATGGAATAAGTCACTCTGTTCTGCTTTTTGTGTCCAAACAAAAATGAAAAAAGACATTTCAGCTGTAGCTTTATTAGTAACACCCAAAAGGCCACTTTTCTGTTTGACAGTTATTATTGGTTATTTTTAAACAATTGGTTACATTATTCCATGTTTCCATTATTTTGGGAAACTCATACAGATGTTTTGTTAATTAGCATCATTTCTAAATGAAGGTTTACAAAAAGGTGATGAATACATCGAGTGGTATGTTAGCGTCAACAAATATGTGCTTTGCTGAATTGTTGCCAGGTCCAAAAGACAGTTTTTTAAATAATAGTTAAAAAAAAAAAACTTCCTTCAGAATGTTGCACACCTGGCCTGCATTTTGTGAATTTTCAGGAGCCTTTTCGTAACATCCCTGGAAGATAAACCCCCACATTTACCACAGCAGCACTAAAAACCATGCAGCTATTCGTAATATTCAGGTCTAAAACTCACATTTAGTGTAGTTAAATGAAACTATTTTGCAACAAAAATGACCTTTTCCTCGTAAAGTTGATCTTGAAAGTGCCAATAAATGTTTTATCAGTTGAACTGCAACATATTGATTTTTTTTTTTGACAGAACCATAGCAAAAGATATAAAATAATAGTCTGGCTCAGCTAATTGTGTTAGATTAAAGTTTTGATTTTTCTGTTCACTACCTAAAGTTTCAAGCCCATATCTTGAGATTTTCATTCTGTGCCCTGTACTTTTAAATCTTTCTTTGTAAATTTAAAAAACAAAAACAAAAAACTGATCTCGACTTCAGATCTGATCAAAAAAAGCTTTGCGTGGTACACAGAATAAATATAAAATCTTATAAACTATAAACTTTAAGTAATGATAAACTTAGTTAATCCTGTCAGCCGAAACAAAAATATAGAAAGATGTGTTTTTAATTAATTCAGGTTTTTGCTGAGAATTACTTGTCAACATTTGTTGATATATGAAAGTGCATAAAAACATACACAGCAGCCTTTTTCTTTTCATTTGTCCATCTCTAGCTGTAGATGCACTACTAGGTTATAGCTTGAGAGTTAAAGCAAGTCAAATGTAAAACACACACAAAGGCAGAGTGTAATGAACATTACAGCTACTTAACTTCCCGAGTTTGGAAAACTCCATTATCTTGAGCAGAAAGGGAATTAAAACCCTGAAAACATGAATCTGAAATCAAAGCAAAACCAGTTCATTCAGATCCTTGCCCTGTTTTTTTGTAACCATCCAGATATACAAAGATCTAGTAGTGTTAACAGAATTTAGGTGAATCATATTCAAATCAATCATGCTCAAAATACTGTATTTATTTTTTTTTATTTGTATTTAATTAGATAACGCCACCTTTGTGCAGTATGACTGTCAAGCTGGTTGCAGGCTCAACACATGTTGACAAAGAACACATACATTTGTTTGCTACACAGCTGTCATGTTGCTGTAGTGCAGGGGCAGTGATGGGGCCATGATGTTATTGTTACGAACAGATATGCAGGTCTCAAACATCAGGAGTTTAAGCAATTCAATCTCCAGAAGCTCATAACATTCTCAGGGTTATTACCACTGTACTAAGCAAAAGCTCTGAATGAATGTAATAATAAAATAACAGTAAATATAGTGGCTAACTGATTAATTTTACCCACCGACTTCAATTCAAGTGTAATAGTGTACACATTTTGTCGAATGGTGGGCATGGAAAATGACATGGAACTTGTTAATATGAGTCCTAACTGTTGTGCCATTTATCATTCATTTCATCTTGTTGCATTATAAGACATCTGCTCTGCACATATTTTGTAGAATGTGAGAAGGTCTTTTGTTCTCTGAAGTGTTCATTTTGTTAATCAATCCCGCTGGCACATTGATGAAATCATGTCAAAATCCATCCTTCTTTGCCTTGGGCTGAGCAAATGCATTAAAAATGCTCCATATGTCCAGGTTCTTCTCAGCAGCATGTGGGTGGGAACTAGGGTATTGTTTTTGAAGTCACTCATAACCAAAAACAGTCAGGTTCACATTTAAATGATCCTCTACAAATGAGAGGAAGTACTACTACTAACAGTACAATCTGTTTTAGGGAATATTACAATAAAATTAAGTACAGTAATAGCTGGTTTTCTTAGTTTAACCACACATGCCTCAAATGCAAATGACTCAACAGAAATAATGGAGATTTAAATCCTTTTTTATTTCCTTTAGCTCCTGTCTTGAGAACAGTTAGGAAGCCCAGCTTGCCTTTTTCGCGCACTGAAACATCGTAGACCCCCCATAGTTGAACAGTCTGGTCTACGCTTGAACAATAAACTATTTACATGTAATACCTTTACGTAGCGTGCGACCCTATATTATTATTATTATTATTATTATTATTATTAACAAGCTTTGGATAAAATTTCGTTATAGCCTAAGTTTCCGTCCGGATATCGTTATATATAGGTGTTAATTTTCAAGAGCCATTATAATGAAAACTCAGATACCGAGAAATTTCTGTATTGTAAATCAGACTGCAGTGGTTGCGAAGACAAAGCGTTCACTATCAACAATATATTGATGTTTGGAGTTCATCTTATGCTGACCACTTCCTAACTCATTACAACTTATTGATTTTTACACTAATTAACTAAACTAAAATTACACTATTTTAGGGCAATACTAAATTTGAAATTATCTTTGATTTTAAACTGTATCATAATAAAGTTACCCGACCTTGGAAAATGTGCGCCCCCCACGTAGAAACTGAGTTACGTATTTGGTTTTTAATCTTGGGTCCAAGTAACTAAACCTGGCTGGTTATTAGGATGTGACAAAAATGACCAAAACGACTCTTTGTCTCGCACAGGAAGTTCGCACAACTTCCGCTACATTCTGAGCACCCCGCTAACCCTGAGCCGGCAGGATGTTTCACGTTCTGGAAAGGAAAGGGCGGGTTTTCACAACATACAAGTACTTGGACCAATTAGAGAGATATACGCAGATTTCGACTATTCACTCACTGGTCACGCTGGGGGGCGGGACTAGGCATAACAGGAAGTGGATGTAAACTGCCTACTGGGGCCGGGGGGAGGGGTGTCGGGAATGCAATGTTAGTGGGAAGTGGACAGTAGTCTTGTTCTCCTGAGGTGCGTCGATGGCGCTAAAGCGATACCCGTAAGGACTGCTCGCCGCACCTAGGCGGGGGGGGGTTAATGGCTAACATGGCTAGAAGCGGAGAAATCATTCATCTGAACGTTGGAGGGAAAAGGTAACAGCGAGAATAATGTTGTCCCGTCCGCGCCATTATTCACCTACCTGTTGTGGACGGATGTTATTGCATTTTGTTAAACAAACGGCAGCTGATAAAACTGTGGAAGTCAGTACTGCTCATCCATCCGTTGTTGATCATTAAGATAATCATTTTGTGAAAACGCTTCCCTGAAAATGGCACAGTTCAAAGCAGCTAACATTTGTAAGTTGCTAACGATGTTTAATACACACAGTAACATAACTTTTAAAATATAAATTTATATTTTACCTTTCCAAACATTGTATTGATTGAACTCTAGTTTATGGATTCGCTTTGACTGTAGGTGGCAAACACGCTCTAGAATATGAAAATGACGTAGACGTTTATATTTCAGGTTCAGTACCTCGAGGCAAACCCTCACCTGGGTTCCTGATTCATTCTTTTCAAGGTTAGTGTTCAATAATGTTATTTCTGTCACCTACTAAATATTTTTTGGCAAAATTGTATATAAAATTTAGGGAGGACTTTCTCCCTCACCATCCTCATCATACCAACTGCTTTGACTTGCGGTGGTATTGCCTACCCTCCTACGAGATCTTTTAGGTGAAACGTATAACTGTGAATGTTTCTCCTTCCCTAAGCCTTCTCAGTGGCCGCATTTCCACACTGAAAGATGAAACAGGGGCGGTAAGTTCAGCAACTATCTTCCTGCCTATTGCTGCAATTCAGTGGTTTTACATCTGGGTCCTCGAGTACCCCTGTATATTCTCCCTTATCTCCATATTTCACTATCAGTGTCCTACAGTTAATGTATAAGCTTAATTTTATTCGCTTTTTCTTTCAGATTTTTATAGACCGAGATCCAACTCTTTTTGCACCCATTCTCAACTTTCTTCGCACAAAAGAGTTGCATCCCAGGTATGACTGTAATTTTTACTGAATTTAGAGAAAAGCCATTGTGGACTCTTTATTAGTGTGTTGCTTTGTCACTGATTGTCCAGACATACTTGTGTGGTGTTTAGCTAGTATGTTTTTATATCTTTGCTTTAAACATATTGACCTGTTTGTTGTTTACCGGGCCATTTTGCTGAACAGTGCTTTATGGCTGGAAAAGCTCTTCTGACTACATTTTTAAATGATCTCACCTCATACAACAAAAATCCTCAGTCTTTTTGCTCAAAAAGCTCCATTGTAGTGTTCAAGGAAATTTTTTTTTTGAATGAAATTGCTAGGTACGTAGGCAGGTATTGGTTGTAACGAAACAGCTGGAAGCCCTGTTCCTTGATGATTTACATCCTTTTTCTGTAGGGTCATACTTTCCTCTTTGATAGTAAGGCTAGTTTGATTGTCGTCACGACACAATAAAGCACTGGCTACATCACCAGACACAGTGAGCATGCAATGAGAAAGTCGTGTTGATTTTACAAGTAGCTGTATTTTTGCTGTTGGCCAGCAACAAGGCAAGTTGTTCATGTTTTGACTTTTCTAATGTTTTTAATAAAGCCTTGAAATATTGAGCGTGAACAAGGTCTACTGTTAGCATCAGTAATAACTGTAAACAACTAGCAACATCACGAAGCAGTGTACCCCAGTCTGGTGGGACCAGGTTTGCAGAAACCTTATTTGACTAGGGTGGCCTATCACAAAAAAAACTTGTTTTTTTTTATGGTGATCTCAGTCTGCTCACCTTGCTTTATAGGTCGATCAATGTACATCTGTTGATGCATGAAGCTGAGTTCTATGGAATCACACCTTTAGGTAAGGCTGTAAAAACTCACATTTTTTGCTCAATGCACATCAGCCATGGTGTGCAAAGTTGAGGGAGGTGGAAGACCATAGATAACATTGTGGTTTGGATTATTTAAACCTGGTATTGAGAAAGTGTTTCCTGATGCTAAGATAATTCATTAATTTCCCTTAAAACAATAAATGCTCATGACTGATTTATATTTTGTGCAGAAAGCATTTGAACCTTTCTTTGCTTTTTTTTTCTCTCGTTCAGTTCGAAAACTCCAGCTCTGTGATGAATTTGACCGATCATCCTGTGGGAACGTACTTTTCAATGGTTACCTTCCCCCTCCAGGTAATCCATCTAACATAACACGTGAGGTCTTTTACATTCTGTATTACTGAATCTTATCCAAATGCTGATGGACCGGCGACTACTGTTTTACTGGCTAGTCGAGAATCTGTGGTCTTTCACATAAGGACTGCTAACCATCACATGATGTAGCCAAATATGAACTCCTGTCTTGGAAAGTGTGATGTACTGATCACCAGTGTGTGAGTAGGTTGGACCTCATGTTGTAACTGTATTGCAGTGTACCCATCAAAGAGGCAGAATCGACACAGTGTGGCAGGGCCACAGTTCATGAGTGGACGCCATGGCCATATTGACAGGACACCTGTAAGACGCAGTAACACCATGCCACCTAATCTTGGCCATGCTGGCATCCTGGGGAAACTTCTGGTAGAGGAAAGATCATCTGGTAAGGGAGCTCTCACAGCAGTCTTAATTTCTTATTTTAACAAAGATTAACAAAATTTTTTGTCATTGTTTGTTTATGAAATTCCGTCAGTTCAGAGTCACATAGGTTATTTCACGGCATTAATGAGTTCAATCAGAAATGCATTTATTTTGCCAGATAATACAGATATTACACTAGTATACTTTTTGGCAACTAAATCATCAAGTTTTCGTCTTCTCATTCATAGGACAAGCTGGTGATCCTGGGATGGTCCGCATAATATGTGGCCATCACAACTGGATTGCTGTGGCCTATGCACAGTTTGTTGTCTGTTACAGGTAACGAATGCTCCAAGGTTGATACAGTCAACCTTGTTTTATAAGGCATCTTACATTTTAAGATACCTCTTACATGATTTTTTTAGCATTCATATAATATGTACTAGAAGATATTTTAAGAAGCCATTTTGATGTAATGTTTTATTAAGTTTGTAACGGATAACACAGAACACGCGGTTCATTGCTCAGCTGGCATGAAAAAGTACTGTACTGTAAGTTTCTCTGGAATATAGACATAAAAATATACACAGTTGACAAAAAAGCTAACAAAGTCGCAATGCTGTCTAAGACACATAAAATGCACTGAATGGGTTCACAAGGCCACAGATGTATTTGTATTTTTAACCACTCCCTGCAGACCAATTAAAAATGGATGTTGCTGAAGCATATTTGTTTAAATATCAATATACAGTGTACATTGTCAAACACCCTCTTACAAATTATGAACACTGTGGTCAGTTGAGGGGAAAAAACCCATGACATTTAGGTTGAAAAATCATGAATGTTATGTTGTATCACAATTTCATGCAGGTGGGAATTTAACAGCAAGAGCAGCATTAAAACCCCCTACTGTTCTTTGCTTCTTTCAAACATCAGGAATTAATAAGTTTAAAAATAAGTCACCTTTTATTTGTTCTCTGGTCAGTTGTAAAACACAGTGATGTTCAAGTCAAGGTACAAAACTTCATCTGCTGCCTTATGTTAAACTTTTATAATTTCTTGTGACATGTGTTTGTGTCATGTCCTGTTTTGCAATTATTCAGTGTTATGATAGATACTGAAGTCCTTGTGAGATATTTCGCAGCCTCTGCAGATAACCAGCTCTAAGTATGAGTAATACTGCAGTGTATAAGGACTTCTGATGAATGTTTTGGCTTTGCATAATTCTGGCAAAGGTTATACATTACAGTGGGCTTGTCTTCTTGTGAACCAGGGTAAAGGAGTCTTCAGGCTGGCAGCAGGTCTTCACCAGCCCACGGCTTGACTGGGTGATCGACCGGGTAGCACTCAATGCCAAGGTCATGGGAGGCTCCTTGGGAGACAATGATAAGATGGTAGCAGTGGCCTCCGGTACTGAGATCATACTGTGGGCTATCTGTCCTGATGGAAACGGAAGCGAAATTGGTAGGCTTAAATTACACACTACTGGTTTACAAAGATTACCTTGCCAAGATATGTGAAACGTGCATATGAAATCTGTCGTCAGTTTACATTTATGCATTTCTTGCAAAAAATCCTAGAACTAAGTAAAAACAGTGTGTTCCACAATGAAATAACAGTGTGCCTGTATGTAGAGTTTATTAGAGCTCTATGTCCAGTGCCATCATTTTTGTCAGCACATTAACAGAATGTGTGATAGAAGTATAGTATGTAACTTTTATTAGATCAGAATAGAAGGGAGTTAGAAATATTCATTTTAGCCCTTCTTGAGGAAGGGATTTGGCAGTTCTGAGGACCATCGGAGGTTGTTCTAACATATCAGGGCCAAAACTGAGAACCAGCAGGCTTTAGGTCTTGGAGCCCTTGTGAGAGGAACACACAAAGGAAGTGTACTGTTCTTGCTGCACTGTAAAGCATGATCAGGTCTTGTATAAATAATTTGTTCTACTCACTCAGTATTTACAAGTTGTGTTACATGGTGTCAATAATGCCATTTGAAAAGGTTACGTATGGTTTCAATACCTGTTAGAACCCCGAAAGAGGGAAAAAAACAGCTTTTCCAGGAAGGGAACATGTTCCTTATTTATTTTATGGATTACTGATTCTTTTATACAGTCGCCTTGGCTTTGATTCCCAGGAACATAGTGTGTTAATGATTTAATTGATTTCTTACTCTGCTGCATTTGTTTTAATTTCATGATGCTTCCAGGAAGTTTACTACTGGTTTGTTTTATGACTCTGTGTGGATGTGGTTACTACAGGTGTCTTTAGTCTTAATGTACCTGTCGAGGCCCTTTTCTTTGTCGGGAATCAGCTCATTGCTACTAGCCACACTGGAAAGGTCGGGGTGTGGAATGCTGTGACCAAACACTGGCAGGTAAGAACTCTTAAGAAAAACTTTACTTTAATTATGAATATACAGGATAAGATGACAAATATCCATTTTATCCTTAGAATGTTTTGGGAATTTGACTACTGCATTATTCTTGTATTTATGTTGTGCTCCTCCCTTTAGAATCAAGATGTTGTTCCCATTAACAGCTATGACACTGCAGGTTCCTTTCTGCTTTTGGGATGTAATAATGGCTCCATATACTATATAGGTAAGGGGTGGTGGTGTTCACAGCGTTCAGATGTTTTGTGAATCACTTTGCAATCATTTAACTTAAATTACTTGTGCTTCAGATGTCCAGAAATTCCCCTTAAGAATGAAAGACAATGACCTCTTGGTGACTGAGCTCTACCGTGATCCCAGTGAAGATGCCATCACTGCCCTCAGTGTCTACCTCACACCAAAAACAAGTATGAATATATTGGTCCACATTTCAGGTTGACTACCACTCTTCAGACATCTGCTGAGTGTGTTTCCTCTTGAATAATTAGAGTAATCGGTAAGAGCATCAAGTGGTTAAAGCTGCCTTCACACTCAATAGCCCAGGTTCGAATCTGACCACCTGCTGTAGTACCCTGTCCAAGTTACTTTTCCTGAATGGCTTCAGTAAAAATTAACAAACTGTTTAAATGCAAAGATCATTGAAAAACACTGGAGAAAAGCGTCAGTCAAATAGCGTCTATGTAAATGGCCCAGCGTTAGAAGTTGCTGTCTTTGTAATAAGAATTGCACACATATTTGGTGTTGTTCTTAAAGTTTCTGATTTTTGCCTCATGTAATGGTGGACAATTAACAGTGGCTTGGTCACTCTCTATCTTTACAGGTGACAGTGGGAACTGGATTGAAATTGCTTATGGTACCAGTTCTGGCACTGTGCGTGTCATTGTTCAGCACCCTGAGACTGTCGGTTCTGGACCCCAGCTGTTCCAGACCTTCTCTGTCCACCGTAGTCCTGTTACAAAAATCATGCTGTCTGAAAAACACCTCACCTCAGGTAGACCGGTTGGAAATAAACCCATTTTAGTTATATTTTATTATTTCAGATTTCAGATTTTAAATTATGCCTGTTTATCAAACATGAGTTACTGTTTGACTTTAAGAGTAATCTACAGTCTGTGGAAGGTCCTTCTATGTAACAGTATGAGAATAAATTGAAATTGTTTCCAGGATGGCTTTTAAATTTAGCTCTCATTTGGAGTTTGTGTGTGTGTGTGTGTGTGTGTGTGTGCGTGTGTGCGTGTGTGTGTGTGAAAATAAATAAATAAAACCCAGTAATGAGGGACACTTAGTGTTGTTCTCTGTTCTCTTGACAGTCTGTGCAGACAATAACCATGTGCGCACGTGGACAGTTACCCGTTTCCGGGGCATGATTTCCACTCAGCCCGGTTCCACCCCACTCACCTCCTTTAAGATCTTGGCCCTGGAGGACGTTGACGGCCACGGAGGCTGCAGTGCTGGCACAGATATAGGTGAGCAAAGGCGGTGCTCCTTAATTAAGGAAGGGAAGCTGCTGTTTGTTTTTCATCAGCGTAAGCAGGCTTACCCAGTTCATTTTTTTGCAAACTCAAAAGTAAGCATTTGTCACATATTTACAGTTGTATGCAAAAGTTTGGATGCCTGTAGCTACATTTGTTTTATGTAGGATACCAACAATGTGAACACAATCTCTGCGATGACATATTTCTACTAATTGTATTGCACATTCACTCTTTATTTGCTGGTTTTAACAGATTGGAAAAATAAAATGCTAAAATGCTATGGCATGTGCAGGTGTTTGGGCACCTTATCAGACAGTACATAGTAACACCTCCTTTGGCAGAAATCACAACCTCCAAGCATTTACTGTACCCAATCAGAAGTCTTTCTATTTTTGCTGTAGGAATTTTTCCCCAGTTCCTTGCAGAAAGCTTCAAGTTCAGAAATATTCTTAGGTTGTCTTGCATTCACTGCATGCTTAAGATGTACCCACAAATTTCCAATAATACTGAGTTCTGGAAACTGTGAAGGCCATTCCAAAACCTTAATCTTTTTTTCATTTTTTTTTTAAATAGTTCATGGTTGATTCTGAGGCATGCTTTGGACCATTGTCTTGGTGGAATGTCCAACTGCTTTTCAGCTTCAGTTTTTTTCACCAGCTGTGGGACATTAGTTTCCAGGATTTTTTGGATACTGTTCAGAATCCATCTTCTCACTACCTGTACAATATTTCCTGCACTACTGGCTATGACACAACCTCAGTGCATTAGAGATCCCTCCCTATGCTTAACAGTTGGCAACGTCTGCTTTTCTTGAAACGCTTCACCTTTCACCTTTTTTCCTCCAAACATACCTTTGCCTATGCACCATGAACTCCTGTGTCAGCTAGAAGCTTCCAGCACATCCTTTGCAGTGATGCGGTGGTTTCACTTTGACATCTTGACTAGTTTCCGAGTGTTTCTGTCAGACTTTTTTGGTCTTTCTGATCTTGCCTTCGCTTCAATGGTTTCCCTGAACTTCCATTTCTGAATGATATTCTGGACAATGGAAATTGCAGACAGGAAGTATTTAAATATCTTTTTATAGTCTTCCACTGCTTTGTAACAGTGAATTGTCTTCATTTTCTGATCCTCAGAAAGCTGCTTAGAGAAGCTCATAATTGTTAAGCACAATACCCTGAGTGGTTTGAAGACTGAGAATTTATCAAGCTCTAGAATTGTCATCACGTGACTTAGATTAAGGCCTAATAAGTCAATGAAGTTCTGGCACCTTCTGACAAATAACGCTATTGGGTATGCTGGAAGGGTGCCTAAACTTTTGCACATGCCACATGTAGCTTTTTTTTTTTTTTTTTTTTTTTTTTTTTTTTTTTTCTCCAATCTTTTAAATTTAGTAAATAAAGAGTTCATGAAAANATACCACATGTAGTTTTTTTTTTTTTTTTTTTTTTTATTTTTTTTTTTTTACTCCAATCTGTTAAATTCAGTAAATAAAGAGTACATGAAAACTAGTAGAAATTTGTCAAGTTGAAGTTGAGTTTTTTTTTTTTTTTGCTTTTTTGATGCAGATGTTTTGTTGTAAGTGGAATATTAACAAAACGTAATTTGGTACAAACTTTTGCGTACAACTGTAGATGTCAAATGGCTCACCAATCCGAGCTGTAAGTGTTTTGTTTTTCAAATACACTTTAGTTAAAGCCCAGTATACGAAGCCCTGGGTAAAATGGGGTCAAAAAAGGCAGAAAAGCTTGTGGGGGAAAAAATGGAAAACAAAGGTAACAAGGCTTAAAAAATGCATAGGATAGAAAGTTCATAGGATAGAACTGAACATTTAAAATTGGGGGGGGAAACGGATGTGTATCACTGACTATGATTCACGACGTACTGTTCTTGTCTGTCACAAGCAGAGTATTAGCTCAGTATAGTAAATTGTTTTTTTTTCCCCCCAAATTTTTTGTTTTCTCCTATCGTGAATTCCGTGTTAAGCAGTGAGTTTCTGATGGCATTCTGCTGTGTGGGGCCATTACTGAGCTTTGTAGGGAATTGTTACTAAGTGTTTTAATGATCTTTGGGGAAGTTGGTTTAAGGTTTTTTAATTTTTTGCGCATCATTATTTTTCCCCATTTAAAAAAATACCTTCCCACTATGTATATGCAATGTTGAGGCGCACAGTGTTTTCAGGAATGAATTAAGTGTGTAAATCAAGGGTTACCTGTATTTCCTAATTTCAGCAGGTACAGTAATTACAGACATTGCCAAGGAAGAAGGCAGCACAAGTCAGTGATGGGGAGTGTCATCTTCCCAAGGAAAATTTTTACTGCTAAGAGATCTACTTCACCCTCTACATATGAGAGTACAGCATTGCATTTATGTTTTATGTTCAATTAATGCAAAGTCAAAGCTTTAAGCTTTTATTGACATGATTTGATTTTAAAGTGTCACCGAAAGGGACTTCATTTTTTTTTTTTTTTTTCTTTTCTTTTCCCTTTTAAGGACCTTATGGTGAGAGAGATGACCAGCAGGTATTCATCCAGAGAGTGGTCCCAGACACAGACAAGGTCTTTGTGCGCTTCTCTTCAAATGGCAGTCGGTGAGTTTTGGGTGCATTTTATTCTTTGTCACACTTTTTCATTTTGTATATGAACACACATGCAGAGTATGTGATTAGTATATCAACCCTGCAAGTTACACCCTGCAGCCTAACAACAGGGGTGCATATTTTAGTCACCATTTAGGTATTTTGGGTCTTTACTTTTGTTTTATTTTAACTTGCTGTTATATACAATAAAAAAACATCTATAATGATTACTACTCAGAACGTATGGCTTTGAGTAACATCATGGGTCTGTATTCCCATTCTTGTTTAATTGTTGCAGGGTGTGTGAAGTGCGATCAGTGGATGGCACTTCTATTACGGCATTTGTGGTGCATGAGTGTGAGGGGTCAAGCCGCATTGGCTCCCGTCCGCGGCGCTACCTCTTCACAGGCCACAGTAACGGCAGCATCCAGATGTGGGACCTCACCACTGCCATAGAGAATGCTGGGAAGGTGGACAATACGGGTAGGTAGTAAAACCCTAATCTTGTTTTATTAGCACCTCTGGATGTTTGCTAATATTTCAGCCCTTAAAATCATAGTCCATATTCTTATAGGAGTGATATGGAAGAATATTTAGACTTCTAAAAACTTGTGGTGTTTAACACATAGATTAGCTGTAGTTAATCGGCAGTCAATAGTGGGAATTAAGACAGCTGGATTTGTATTACTGCTTCAGGGAAGTTTCTCAATGTCTTACACCTTTCAGCTCTTGGAGGACCCACTGAAGAGGAGCTCCTGCAGCTTCTAGACCAGTGTGACCTAGCACTGACTCGCACCCCTGACATGAGCCCAGCTGCTTCCTTCACACACTCATCTCACCGTGCTTCCACTAGCAGGTATGGCTCAAGGTTCTGAATTAATGCTGTCCATTGACAGGCTTTCAGTCTTTTAATCAACAGATATATGCTTATATGATCTCTTTCATGTTCAGTCTGCAGTCCCAGTCCAGTGAGAGTTCTCGAGAACGGGGTGTTAGGGCTGCAGGCCCGTTCTTCGGCAGCCTTCCTCGCCAAGCGCCACCAGTGCCTCTAAATAAACCCCGGGACATGGCCTTGGGTGGTGCCACGGGTGGACTGTCCCTCCATCCACACCACATAGGTCTCAGCCAGGCCTCCCTGAGCAGCGCTGGCAGCACACGTCCTCCTCAGGGCTCCCTTGAGAAGCGGTCCCCTATGTGTACCAAGGAAAACCTGGCCACTCTGCGGCGGGGCAGCTTTGTGGAGCGCTGCCAGGAACTGGCCAAAAGCTCAGACCTGGGTGGTCCGGAGGGAGGGCGTCGTAGCCTAGCTGTGTGCAATGAGCTAGACGCCAGGCTCAACCTGAGAACACCCTCATCCTTTTCCTCTACTGCCAGTGCAGCCTCTGCCTCCCTACACAAGATGGGAACTTCGGTCCCAAGCTCCACCCCTGCTTCCAGCCCCACTCGAGTCCCCCCACCTACATCTCCTCACCAGGTCAGCTCGTCTGAGACGTCACCAAACCGCACCTCTGCAACAGCCGATGTCCCTGCTTCCCCACCCTCCACCAGCCCCAAACCCCCTATGAACGAGACCAGTTTCTGAAAGGACCGTCTCAGGCCCCCAATATATTTCTAACATCTGCTGCATCTTCTTTTGATGGTTTTTGTGTGAAGTTGAACCTGCGCAGCACTATGGATGGGATGCACTGACAGGGCATGTCCTTCTCATGCACTGATAAAGATGGAGCGCAGCTGTTATTCCATAGTCCCCACAGACTGAGCAGTGCTTTGTGGGGGCTTCTCTTTACTGCTTAAAAGCCAAAGATTTTCCTGCACTGCTGTCCTTTGTTGCCACTGTGCCTGTGGATCATTTCAGGGCATGATTGTGTTTATATAAAAATAAAATAAATTGGCAGATATGCACAAGAGGTTTGCATAAACTCTGCCAGTGTCGTTTCCTCACGGAAGGTTTTTTTTATTGAATCATTGACTAATTAACCTGAAGCATTCACTTAATTTTTTTTTGTAAAGTATGTAATAAGTACCTGTGGTTATACATTGAGAAACTAAAGAAATGTGCTGCACTGAAACATTTCGTCTTGAACGCAATAGGCAAGCGCACATCAGCTACCTGGGGACCTATGACTGTAACCTCAAAAACCCTTTAACTTGGCTAATGCATTATCCGATTTCCTGCAATGTACACTACTGTGCTGGAATATTTTATATTTCTTATTGAAATGCATGTTACATTTTTTTTATCATTTGTAACTTTTTTGCATTCCCATTTGCGCATGGGAACTTTTGACAGCAGTTCTGAGCTTGCTGAAATATACATTGTTAAAAATTGAGGGAAATTACATAATAATGTATGCACATTTTCGTAGCACTGGGGAGAAAAAAGCAGGGTGTGTTTTGCTTTTTGTGCTGTCAAGTACTGTTGAACAACAGATAGTTTTGTAAGGCCCACCAAAGACACTACTAGTCCTTGTTTGAGCCACCCCAGTTAATACCCTAGGTGTACAGAGGTTTTTAGCAATGAAGTAAATTAATTTGTATGATTAAAAAAAAAATAAGTTAAAGTTTTCTGAAGACAGAATTTTTTAAAACTTAAGTGCCTTAAATGTATTGTGGTCAGTTTTTTCTTTGAACAGTTAAACTAGTGGTTATTTTCTTTGAAATACGAACTTTGAAACTGGAGAGCTTGTGTGAAATGCGCACCTGTCATGCATAATAAAACATGTTGATTTTTGCCAAAAAATTATGAAAATACTTGATTACATGCAACTAAGCCTGGTTGAGTGGCTGCTGGGGGTAGAACGAAGACATTGCAGCCAAACGTGTATGGGAGCCCTGCATTCGTCTTATTTCATACTAGTTTGTCCCCGAAAAGCATATTTTAGTGGTTTTTAATTCCTACAGTTGATGTCTCCTGTGTAAAGTACTCAGATATTAGCTGTAGAGATGTATTAGAATATTTGATGCTTTATAATAACCTATTAATCATATGACACACACATGCACATTTGATGTGTATATCCAGCGCTAATGAAATTCGTGTGGCCGTGGGTATACCCGATGGGTATTTTGGTTTTTGGTGGACTGCAACTATTAAAAGCTGATGAATGAGTGGGGTCCTCTGCAACTAAGGTAGCTAACTGCTCATGGAGAAGTAGAAACCCCACACTTGGCTGCTGTACAGGGTCTGATGGGAGGACTAAGCTATGTATTTGTATACTTGTCAAAGTTTTGGGTGTTTATTACCTCTTTTTTTTTTCCCTCTGCTGTGCTCTTTAGTCTTGGTCTATTATGTGTGAAATTATATAGGATTATGCAAATTATACATCACTGTGCAAAGAAAGTAAGATTCCAGCTTTACAAATTTTTGGATCAGCAAAAAAATTGCTTATGTGTGATCCTGCTTGTTTTGAAGGACAGGAGTGTGGTATTTTCAGTTTATTGCTGTTATAAACAAGTCCTTTTGGACTACATGATACATACTAAAATGCTGTTATGTTCAATTAAAATTTTTTTTTATTGAGTATGATACTTTCATTTGTAATAAAATGTTACTTGCATATTTGTATGTATTGTTTGAAACGAAAGCTTACATTACAGCACAAATCATTACTTATTGTTTGCTTTAGGTAATTTTAAAATAGCCTTTTTTAAAAATTGTGAGAGCATAGAGCAGTGGTTAGGGGCACTGTCCAGGAAGAGAGTGCCTTAACACCCTTTAGAAACATACTTCAGCTGAAACACTGTGGTAAATCTTCCTGCTGAATAAATAAGCAAAATCCTGTTTCACTTTTGACAAAGCCATTGCTCAAGGAAGTAAAAAGTCAAACGTTTCAGTTGTGTTTCAATTACTGATGTATGATAAGCAATACTAAAAATATTTTTGACTTTCCGTTTGGAAGCACCTACAGCTTTAAAATTTTTGCCCATGTCCAATTTATTTATAAATGTTAGAAAAATGCACACATTTATAAGAGAAATAATCCATCTAATTACAAAATCTTAAGCAGATTTGTTTTTATGCTCTATGCTTTCTTCATACAGTTAATTTGGAATCACTGAGAGCTTCACTACTGTTTGTCCTGTAACGCTACAGTAAAAACACAAAAGACAACAAATCTTTATGTTTTAGAAACCCTCATAATTGAATTTGTCAAACATTTTTCAAAAACCTTTATTTACTTCTGTGGTACTTTACATATTGGGCATGAAAATTTTCATGAATCATAAAAATACCTGGCCTATGGCATTTGATGTCAGCTAAACACATTTTAAATAAGGCAAAACATAGAAAATCTGAGCACCCTGTTTCCAAATATGTTCTTTTATGTGGAGTCCCGTGTAATCGGGCATCTGCCTGTAGACAATCCTAGACAGTCAATAATGAAAACTTATTAATATGAGAATAGGATTTAACACCAAATGCATAGTTAAAAAATTTTTGCAGCAGCTGAATTCTAAAGACATTAATCTAAATGCTGCAATGCCAATAAACTGCACTATTAAATAAACTCTGAAGGTTTGGCCTCTAAAAGAACCTTTGATAACCATTTGCTTTTCTACAACTTAGATTTTACATATAGTGCTGAGAAAATCTTCCCTTTTGCCATAGATTTGAAATGCTTGTCAGCTATGTGCCATATTAACCTGTCTCAGGAAAAACAATGTAAATATCTACAGAAGAGAGGATTAAACCCTGTCAAATGATATCCTGAAGGAAGTCGTGTGATTTGGTCATATCTTGGCATCGAGCATCTCCAGAAAGAGTTTGTACATGGGAATGCGGCCCTCCAGGTGCAACCGGCAGAAGGTGTCCACAGCGTGGTTGGCCGTCTGCCGCAACAAGGGCAAACTCATGAGCAGCTTGCCCAGCCGGTGAGGCTCTTCGGGATGCTGGCTGATCTCGTACTCCTGCAGCGCCTCGTGCAGGCTGTCCTGAAACTGCTGCGCGGCCTCGGCATTCTCCAAGCTGCCTGCATCTGAAAGTACGTGACAAACAATGGATGTTAAAGGCCACTGTCAGAGTCCCTCACTTGCGCGATTTTACAATCCATTGGAAATTTTAAAGGCTGTTGAAGGGCAGCTGTGTTCACCCATGTGTTTTTTTTTTTTATTCATTCATCTTGTGCCACCTCAGTCGTGAAGTGAGACACAAGCTAATGCTAGGAGACACTACTAATAGATTTATGAATTCGTGGTATAGATTTCTGAAGATAGGGGCCACAGATATATTGATCTGTGCTGGAGGCTGAAGCAGCTTCCTCAGTCTTCCCATTTTGATTGATTTCCCCATCTTTCATCGCTTCTGTAAACACTGCTTAGAGACAAGGCCGAGGGGTCAGTCTTTGCTTTAAGCACTTTCACGGATGTGCAAATTTAAAGCAGATGTGCTCTTGGAAATATGTCCGTTTTTTTGTGTGATTTATTTTCGCCCCCGAGGCACATTGTTTTTCAGTAATTAATGGAACACAACTGAGCTCTTTAAATGTATTTCAGCTTTTTGAAAAAGGTGACAAATCTATCAAGAGGCAATAAGCATGTTTTATTTCTGTTTTTGGAAAATAGCAAATGGTAATCTGAAGAAGGGAGATGCTAAATTAAATGTTGCATCTGGTTTAAATATATTTGCCTCTGCCATCCTGTTGTTTTACCTCTGTCAAAGGCTGTTTGAGAACACAGTCAATACAATTAACTGGTGTCTAACAGATTATGTGGTTTCCATTGCAAAATAAAATATCTCAATTCATTAAACATCAGGCAAATTAGCAGTGGAGCCCATGTAACTGAGTCACTATATATTGTTTAATTTTTAAGTATGAAAGAGGAACCAGAGATTTGCAACTAGATCACCTATAGATGATCTCAGGCTCATTAAAACTCCAGAAATACCCAGATTTTCAAGAGGTCTAGACAAACAAAAAATACATTACTGTATACATAATAAAAAACTGAGTCATAAAACTCAGAATGTGTATTTGGCGAAACCCTATTTTTATGCCTGTTCTTTACAGTCAAAACAAGCTACATCAAGCATAATTTGCCAAGCTTTGAATTACCAATACAACTACTGTAAAAGTAAACATACGTCATATAAAATATACATATGATACGTAAAACTTCCTTATTTCCACTGACCTCCATCTGTTACTCATCAGACGTTGCTGTTTTGTTGTTTCCTAGTCCAGTGTGCAGCTGAGCTACTATATATACTGCAGGTGTATATTTATTTTGTGTATAGCATCCCTTGTTGATGAGCAACGTACCAAATGTGCAGCAGTTACTGTGTGTAAGAGTATTTTGTCGTTCATGTGTTGTACCTGAGTTTGCAAGGGCCATAGCCTTGAGAGTGACCACCTCTTCCTGGCTGAGGTTCATTTGCTTGTACTTGGACAGCAGGTGCTGCATCGCCAAGTAGAGGTCCAGGAGACCTGCAGTCTGGCACTGAGGTTGATTGAGGCGTAGGTTGTCTGCAAACACAAGCTCATCCCCACAGCCAAGGGAACGTGACACTATTGACAGCACTAGGGTCTCCATCCACCCGCTCTGCAATAGGGCCATTTGGTCCACCAAGGAGAGGTCTGAGAAACCTGGACAAACACAGGACAAAGCAAGATTTCTAAAATTTTGCTGTGCCCCACTTCTGATTTTTTAAGGCAGGACTGAAGCTCATAGTGTAGTAACTGCTTACACAATTAGGATCAAACAGAAAAATGCAAAGTGGGAGAAACCCTGATTTTGATGTCAGAACATTGCAGAACACATATATCCCGATTGTTCGCAAAGTATGGTTAATCTGAGATAAAATCACCCCATTAAGCAAATTCCTGCAGTACAGGCAACAAATTATTATTTTTTTATGGGGAAACTCTAAATTGCTTGTGGTGTGTGAATATTGGACTGTGGCTACCCTATGATGGAATGGCTTCACATCCAGGGTAAAACCTGTACAGATTTACACCCAGTGCTTCCAGGATAGGCAGTGGAGAACAATGGACCTGGCCTGCACTAGTGCTTAGTGATAGTGAGTGAGTGAGTTCTGGAAAAAAAATATGTAACCTCACATTAAATAAACAACCAAAATAAAAGGTACTTTATGCATGACAATGATAACATCAAAACATTTTGTAAGATGTGTGACAAAAAGCTTTTTAGTATTATATAATGTCCTTTTGAACGCAGGTGTGCTGCATACTGTGTGTTTTATCTGGCTTTTAAATGTTCCCTTTCAGTCTTCTTTAGAACTCCAGGGACACTATGAAAGCAGCTGTCTAAGGTAAACTGAACAACTGTATTGCAGATGCACTCATGAGAAAAAACAAAGAGAAGCACTGAAAGAAAAGTCCTATTTTTCAAAACTGCGCTTAGTATTGTTCTTTTCAAGTACAGCATTGCTCTTGCCACAGTGTCAATTTGCCAAAACAGCCAGAAAGGTGCTCAGCAATAGTACTGCCCAAAGTTGAAATAATACAATACAGAAAACTTGCATGCTTTTATTAATCACTTTCACTTTCTGGTACTTTTTATAATTGTTTTCTTCAATGAACAGTTATGTGCTTGTGTGCAATAATCTGAAAACTGCACACGAGCTGCTTCACACTGGGACCCAATTGTTCCTTTTACAAATGTGCCACTGGATGAAGGAACTCGAGAGCAAAGGCAATTGGAGTCCTCTCATCAGCTTATTTTCAACCTGTTGTGGAATTGAAATGACCATATAATGGACACAATTCCCACTGTATGAAAAAAGAGCACATGCATATTGTACGTTCAGAAGCCACTGTGGCAGTTTTCTTTTCTAGGGGACCCCACCGTACTCAAACAGTTGCATGTTAGAGGGGATTTAAAGTCCACACATAACTGGAGATAGATGCTCATCCTCAGTAGTGTAGCTGGGATGTGGCAACACTGGTTGCTATCAGGGTGAAATCAATTCCGTTTTATACAAATGAAATCTTTTAAATCATTTATGAGCTGAAAAATGATGTGCCTTGCTTTTTCTTTTCATCACAGCTTAGTTTGTGTCATATTCCAGGTTCGTCAGAGGTTCACTTTGGCACAAATTGGACGGATGATCCCCAATGGCCTAACTTTACACAAGATGTTAAAAAAATGTATTTAAAAAAATTGAAAAAAGTATTGTGTTGTATGTACTTTTAATATATGTTAACACTGATAGAATATATTGCTAGCTGTTCTTCGGTTTTATGAGCACTTAACAAATTCATACTGATATTCCCACTTCCTGCTATAGTACTGTTGAGAAAGGAACTTATCAAAAACTGCTCCACTAAAAATTACCCAGCTGTATAAATGGGTAAATAAATTTAGGTAGCTTACAATTGTACATTAGTTTAGAGAAAAGTGTCAGTTAATTTAAATTAATAAATGGAAATGTAAATCTAGGGGGAGAGATTAACAGTAACAGAAAAACTCCCATTTTCAGAAGTACTACATCACTATTTCCTATGAACCCATTACTATAATGAATGGAAATTACTGTGGAATAGCCTGTTCATTATTTATAGCATCTGAAATATACAATATTTACTAATATTTACAGTAAACATGAGGACCAACATACGAACGTGTGAAGAATAACTGTAAATGTGCATTTCCCATTTAACCAATTGCAAGCATGAGCCAACTAGCTGTTTGCTTTTGTCACGCACCTCTTAAACCTGTTATTGAGTCAGCAGAAAGTGCCATTAATGTGGAAAACATCCTGCCTCATCCCAGTGCCCAAGAAAAAGAGTTCCTCTGAGCTGAAGGACTACAGACTAGTAGCCCTCACATCACGTCATGAAAACCCTTGCGAGGCTAGTGCTCAGTCACACAACAGACTCCTCGTAAAAGACAATCTAGACCATCAGTTTGCCCACCAGGCCCAAATTGAGGTGGATGATGTAGTCACTTACATGAGCCACAAAGCTTATTCCCACCAGGAGAAAGCTAGCAGAACAGTGAAGGCTATGTTTTTGACTTCTTCAGTGTCCATCTAGGCTCTCCACTTGACGGACAAGCTCACCAGAATACTTGTGGATGCACCGATGGTGTCCAGGATTGTGGACTAACACCCAAACCGGAGTTTGTCAGTTTGTCTCTGAAACAGAGGTGAACAACACAGGCGCACCCCAAGGAGCAGTACTGTCTCCACTCCTGTTCAATCTCCACACCTCTGACTTCAACTACAAGTCTGGGTAGTGTCACCTGCAGAAGTTATCTGAGGACTCTGCAGTAGTGGGGTGTATAGAGACAGGAGATGAGGTGGAATACAAGCATCTGATTGAGGACTTCATTTCATGGTGCAAGTCAGAGTACCTCCAGCTCAGTATCAGCAAAACAAACAAGCTGTGCCCTCAGGTTATCATCGCTTCTAGCAAGAGGTGCAGACACAACTAAATCATAAAGAAAGTGGGCTCTGTCAGCGGTCTGACCCCTGATTTGGTGGGGGCTGCAGCAGAAGCCAGGATAAGGAGGAGGCTACAATCCATCAGAGACCATGGCTCACATCGCCTGAATGAAGTGTTTGCAATGAGCTCTTGTAGCCACCCGACTATTTAACTGAGGTGCAATAAAAAGCTTTTTGGGAGGTCTTCTTAGCAGCCACCCGTCCACCTCCATAATGCCACACAATGACCTGTTAATGTTTAGACTGTCTCCTGCTATTTATTATAGTTATTTATGGATTTTTAAAAAAAAAAATTAAAAAATTATTTCATATTTTTTGCTTGCTATTTATTTATTTTTATGTGTTTTATGAGTACCTTATGTTATGTGTCCATGTGTCCAGCTTCTGCAGAGGCGAATTTCCATGCAGGGATCATTGAAGTTCGATCTTATCCTATCATATCCAGTCCTATCCTGTGCATTATAATCTCTGAGATAAACACTGAGAGTAACTGAAAGAATGGCTGCAATGTTCTTCTTTTACTGAAATAATTATTTTCTCAAGCGCTTCACCAAAAACCTGCTACAGCACTAAGGGGCTCTGACAATAACAGTGCAACTAACCATTTCATGTTGAGCTACATATTTCATGTACTGTAATATTGATAAGCAGCACTTTCTTGGAGGCATTTAATATACCATTTAAACATTTGTACAAATTAAATTTGGGAGAATTGATCAGTACTCAGGAGTGCATACCTGGGATGTTTTTGGCCCAGCCAATCATGAGCAGCAACTCCCTATTCAAGAGGTCACACAGGGTCATGAGGTTTCTGAGGTCGCTATCAGTGATGGAGGTGTCAGGCGTGGCATTCACTGGAGCGGGTTCCATCATAAGCAGCTGGCTGATCACTTTGTTCCCTGTGCCATTTTGAGAGTGATTATTATTTCATCCATTAGGCATTGTCACCCCCTTCCAACTGAAACTGGTCGTTTTCGTAAAGCATTTCTATCAAATATTTTTACAGGCTTTTAATTAAGGTTTCCTAAACCCATTTACTTCTTTGCTCGTATTTTTCAATATTTTATACAACACAAAAATACTGAACATTTCCAAAATATACAAATCTTGGCACAAAATGCAAATATGTAGAGAACAGTGATGCACTCAGGTGCTTTCTACTCATATGACTGCCTCCCTTTACTTTTCATGTACGCCATGCATGTTTGTACATGGGGAAAACTGAAGCTCGTGTCGTGGATTCTGGTGAGTCTGGGATGCTAATGGCTCAATGCTGGCCGTTTTGACTTGATCCTGACAACCAGATGCGGACCTCAGCAGTGAACTCTGATGGATTAGTTCTCTTTAAAACATTACATTAACCGTACCTTGACACAGCTAAGTCTTTCAGGTTTTTGGGGAGGTCTGTACCATGACTCTGATGTTCTGTCTGATCTGTCCTCAGCTTCTTCCATATTCATTCTCATACTATTTTTCATTCAACTTGGCAATGAAGATGCAGATGCTCACTTGTGGTCTTGATCTGGGACCCATATGGGACTTTAATGTAGAGGGACAAGCCAGTGTCTACCCTCCGCTTGTACTTCTGACGGCCGCCTCTCACCCGATCCATGCGCACTCCTGAAGAGACATAACCAGAATGACAACATCCAGTGCATGTAAAAATCCCTTTGTAGACCATTGCCCTTCTACCTTTCCTTCCCTATACATACTTTAAAAAATGACTCACTATGAAAGATAGTCTTATATCTACTAGTCTGAAGTCAAACCATTGCAGTCATCTTCTTCCCTGTGTTTGGATGCAACAGACAAGTAAAGGAACCTTTTCTGCCATATTTACATGTTCTGACTGAGCAAGGTTTTGACATTCAGTCTCGCTTTCCCACAGTGCAGCTTCAGGAGGTTATGGTTGGGCTCACCTTCCTTCATCATGCCAGCACGCAGGCACTTCTGAAAGCGACATGCCTGGCAGGACTTCCTCCGGCGCTTGGTGATTTCACACTCATTGGTCACTGGGCAGCTGTACTCAATGTTGCCTGGAAAAAACAGAATATACAGTGCATCATTTCATATCACTGCATTATGCACTGGCATCATTTATTAAAGTTATGAAAAGGACTTTGAAAATGAAACAGCTGAAAGTCTGAGCATAATCTTAAAATAAATTACAGTGATTTGGAGTATTAATTTACTCAGTCTGCATGTACTCAGTCATTCACTCACTCACTTATGCATTCACTAACTGTCTAACTAACTAACTCTTAACCACTTGTTTTTTGGGTTGCAGTGCTCTGAAGCCTATTCTGGATGCACAGGACACTGGGTAGCTGCACACACACTGCTTTTAGAATCTAGGTTAAAGCTAAATGTAAAAAATTTCAATATTTAACATTAGAATGCAAGTTTTTAAACAACTGCTGACTAAATGAAAGGAATATAAATTTTTCTTGCTTGAAATCTAACCTATGTTGAATATGACCAGCTATGTAGATTTCTAGAAATATTGGTGAATAAAACATTCTTATTTGTAGGTAGGTAGATAGATAGATAGATAGATAGATAGATAGACAGATAGATAGATATTAATGTGGAAGTACACAGCAGAGTTCCCCCAGTTTGTACTCTACCACACTGAGTTTTTCACACAGTAATCCATAGAGGGTCTAGACCAAATCCAAATATTGACTGACATTGTCAGACAGCAAATGACAACTATTAAAGTGTTAGAAGTAAAGGCTCAAAAGAGAGAAATATATTATTGATGATTCCTACTGGCCAAAAGAGGCGCCACATTCTCACTTCAGCCGCTGATGACTGAATCGATGCATTTTCTCTCAGGCACATCTGTGATTATATCTGCTTGTTTTTACTGAAATTCTTTCTTGGATTAGGTTGTATCTATGACCGGTATTTCAATATTAATGCCTAATTTGAAATGTCTGCATAAACCCACAGGTACTGTAGTATAAATGTGTTTTTGAAGATGTATATTTAATTGACAAGTATTTTGCTTGCTTCTTGTCTCTCTTATTTGCTTGATTTAGTTTTACTTGGCTGGAACCATTTTTTTATTTGTAAATAATTAGGTTTCATGTCAAATTATTTAACATTTGATTGACACTACTCAAGGTTTTTTTAATTTAATAAAAAATGTTAACTGTATAGGGGAAATAGTAGCACAACAGCACAGATTCTTTTTTGCATACAGCTGTTACTGTATCTGCTATATCTGTATCAAGCTGATTGTCCAGCAGTAACTGCCTTCTGGATTACAGCATATAATAAAATATACTGTAGTTTTCACATCACAATTTGTGGAGAAAATACATGGCTTAATAAAAATAAGTTACTTATGTTAAAACCCTCCGACAATTAAGCTGAAAAGCTAATCTAAAGCATACCTTGGCTGTCATATTTGTTAGCTTCATCATTAATCGTGTGTGTGAATCACTGTAAAAGAAAGGGCATCTATTCAAGAAAATTACGTTTACATCTGTTGTAGTGGTAAATACTTGAGTATAAATGTGTTCATCCAGGGGTGATTTGTTTTAGCTCAGAATTACAAGGTTAATAATAATAGTAATAATAATAATAATAATAGTCTGTGTAACCTGTTGTAAAGTGTAATGTACATCAATGAGTTTTATCAGCTTAACAGTGTTATAGCACATTAAATTGAGGTGCTGTTGCTACGAGATCTGAAGGTTGCAGGTTTAAACCCCACTATAGTTGCCTGAACCAGGGTAGATATCCTGAACAGGCTGCTCTAAAATGGGTGAATCTCTGTAAAGTTGCTTATCTGTCATAAATTGCTTTGGAAACATGTAACAATAATACGTGAGCTACCTTGTATGGTCCTCTTGAAGAAGGCTTTGCATGCCTCGCAGGAGGCCACCCCGTAGTGGTACCCAGATGCCATGTCCCCGCACACCAGACATAGCCGTTTGGGGCCCGAGTTGAGTGTGCTCACGTAGTGGGGTGCACTGCCGCTGCTGCTGCTAGATCCAGGGGAGTCGGGGTCCATGGAGTGTGCGCGGGAGAAGGCGCAGTAGCCGCTGCTGTCTGACGTGTCCCCAGGGCTGAAGGGGGTGCAGGAGTCCTGGCCCAGCGGGGGGCTTGCGGCACACAGCTTGGCGGAGGAGCCATGTGAGGCCGCTGCCTTCAAGAGCCTTAAAGAACAGGAAAGTCTGAAGAAGTTGGCACAGAAAAACCAGGACATGTAGAAATACCCGCAGTGCCATAAAGACACATAATATACCAAAAGAAAAGTATAAGGCTAATAAAAGTATGAACTTAAAGCGTGTACTTACAGATTGTGCTGGCTGACAAAGCTGTCACCCAGGCAGATGTGGTTTAGGTCCATAGTGTGGTGAGCAGGAGTGTGAGCACAGAGTGACCAGCAGAGGCACGGGGGACACTGAGGTCAGAGGCACATGGCCCATCGGGTTTATTCGCAGGGGGCGGTTTCTTATCCATCTAATCCACAAGAAGCCCGGAGGCTGGACAGCGCTGTGTGGCGGAGGCCAATCGTGAGAAGCAGTGTTTAATATAATGCATTCACACTGCATTTAACCATTTTATCTTTATTTTACATAATTAATCCCAATGTTAGTACCCTTGATCAACCTGATAATGGCTCCAGAAAGAAAATACCCAGCTGTATAAACGGGTAAATCTTTGTGGAGTCACTTATCTAACATTATAATTCACCTTGGGCAAAAGAGTAATGCAAAAAATACGCAAATGATAATTCATGTAGCCAATTACACACTGCAAGAAAATTACAAATGTGTTGTGAGCAAATACTGCCCTAGAATATTATACTTCACTCATTTTCAGTGTAACATCTACCTGTATAGCTACATGTCATCTATCTATATATACACTGTAAGGACTGGCCTTTCCCATCACATTTGCCTTTGAAACTAGTGAAACAAGATTATTCTGGAAAATTATATTTTGCTTTCCATTCTTTTGTTTTTCTCATGGAATAAAAAGCAAAAAAGACAAATAGTAATTGGCAGCATGATTGAAGTTGATTAAATAATTTTTTTAATCAAACCACTTATAAACTCCTTATAAGTGAATTTTTTTTCTGGGGTGAAAAAATTGTGATTTTGGATTTACATGGAACTATAAGTAAAGGTGCAACTGTATTTGCCTTCTTTGGCTCCTAAGAGTGTGAATGGTAAGACTCCCGGGCAAAAATCTTCTCCTGGGGGGAGAAGGGGACAGACAGACATGGGGGGCAGTCAGTAGGTCTCATAAATAAGGACACATATTACCCATCTGGGCCAATGAGGGGATTAGCAGCAGCGCACTGTGTAGGTGACAATCTGCATTGCTCCGCTTGAAATATGACAGTCATGACACCAGAGTTCATCTTGTGCCTCATGAAGACCACAATCAGTAAAAAAGTCTTAATTATTCTATAATACAGGAAAACATGTGGCTGTACAAGAGACTTCTTTGCAAGTCAGTAAATCAAAAAAAAGAAATTCAACAGTGTCAGAGAGAAAGACGCTTGCACAGGTAATAAAAAGAAAAAAAAACTCATTTCATTGTGCAACATCTTTAAAAATGGCAATTATATTCAGCATTTAAAAATATATAGTTCATATTTTTAAAGTTATATAAATTATTTGAAATGATATATTCAAAAATCGCCTTTACATACTACTCAATTTGATTTTAGCCAGAAATGGGTAAAATAAAAATAAAATGTTTGTATCAGGAACGATATATGATACTAACAGAAACTTAGAGGGATACCTACAGAAAGATTATATAACATGAAATATCATTTTAGATCTCCTGTGAATTCAGTAATAAACAGAAAAGGTGATCATACATGTTTCTGTGAATTACAAATGTGTTATGTAGGCTTATGCTTAGTTAACGGTTGGTTAAATATAGTCACACTACCTGTGAATAATGTCTCGTGGTCATTTGCACTGCATCTGAAAGGTCACTCATGTGGCACCTGGATGCCCCTTGCATTATAAAGTGTTACAGAACAATGACCCAGTTGTGGTGTCACCTGTTGGCTGTAGAAGCGACTGCAATCATTTGATAGGATTATTGTCTAGGCCGCTGCATGACACCTGTCTGCTTCCATGTCTTCCTCTGCCATAATCCTGGAAAGACCTCTTCAGCATTATGCTGAGTCTCTGACCGCTTGGTCACACACTCTTCCGTGCCTGTGCTTGCACATGTGGGCCGAAAACAAGGCCAGTAGGTGAAACCGCTCAACACAGCACTGGAGTATAAGATTACACCTGTCGTATGGTCACCTCATGGGCTGTCCCGGCATCTTTTAAGTGTGCAGATCCACATTTGTTTTGCAGTGTTACATGAGTGGCAGGAATATAGTGACACGTCCTTTATTCTAGGCAGCACGTGGGTTTTAATTGATTGTGGTTTTTCTGGTTGGACGCAACAAAAATTCAAGTACAGTAATCCCTCTTTATCCCAATTTAATTTGTCCCCGAAAACACTTCAGATACCAACTTTGTCGGATATCGAGCGCCTATTTTCCATTATTGTGAATGGAGGGAAAATAAATTAATAATGTCCTCCTACCTCCATAAAACTGAGCACCTATATCACAATCAACCCATGATTTAAGCACGATAAAAGAAATGAGAAGGCGCATGTGGAGGGTTTGCAGCAGTGTTTGCAGAGTTCAGTGTTGTTGTGATGTTGAAAAAAGGGGATAAAGACGTGTGTCAAAGTAACTTGCCATGTCTGTTTCTGTTTCACACAGCAAGGGGAATTTAAATAAAAAAAGTTTATTTTTAAATAAATGAAACCCGCTGACTGGTAACTGACAGATGCTTCAGACAAATTTGTAACAGTGCACAATAGAGTTTATTGCAGCATTATAAAACATACAAGATTATTTTATTGCAATCCACTTTATGGTACATATTAGAATTTTAACATTTATTTTGATTTTCATTTGCATTTTGATTTTTTTATTATGGATATACTTTAGATAAAAATTCTTTTGCCCAGAAGTCTCCGTTCAATAAATAGGTGTTAATTTTCAAGGGCCATTAAAAAATTTGAATATGAAGAGTTTGGATGCTGAGGGTTTGCTCTACTGTATCTTTAATTTTTTTTTGTTTTTTTAAAGGACTGTAAAAGTTTTGCTACTGATGTTTTCATTCAGTGCTTGTGGTTTCAGTTTATGGGGTGAGTTAAACAATGTTAAAGGTGGCTTTTCTTTTCTGTTTTTGGAATAACACATCTCTGATGGCGTGTGGAGTAGGAAGTGGCTGGAGATTTTCCCTTATGAATTCCAAGCAATTTCTTTGTTTCTCCAGATCAAAAGAAATGCATCTAGCAGAGTAGTCTGTCAAACAACTGAAATGAAATTTGCATAAGAACTAAAATTGGGGTGAAATTTTCCTTTGAAACTGAAGCTAAATGTCCTTAATTGTGTACTATTTTGAACAGGAATTCCATCCAGGGGGACTCCTGGCTTGTGACCCATATTGCCAGGATAGGCTAGAGTCTACTGTGATCAGGCATTAGCTATTAAGTTCCTGACAGCAGATCTATGGATGGATAGATGGATGGATGGATGGACTGACCAAAAACTCTACTGTTCAAAAAATGGGCACAACATGCAAAGTTGATTGAACCATGCAGTATTAAAAAACCTGATATTTCTGCCAGATACAACCAGTAGCTGGTGTGTTTTTTCCTTTCAATCTCTAAAAGGAACATTGTCTGTTATCCCTGTTTGCTAATCCTTCCAAGTAGTCAAAAAACAGCTTTTAATTTAATTATGCTTAAAAGTAGAACATGACACCTGAGAGGCCTTTACAATAAAATGAATTAACTTGCAAGTGATGACAGCAGTTAAGACCAGCTGCTGAGTGCTGCTTATTCTCAAGGTGCGCCGTTCCCCAATATAACTGCAGCGGTCTCCTGAAGGAAAACTGTTAAGAACACATTTTCTTGGATGAAATCTCCCTTCTCATTGACAAGGTTTTGAGCCTCTGTGAAAAAAAAAACAAAAAAAAACATGAATGCCACCACTGACACTAATCCAGTGGGTTTTCTTAGCTTGCGTTTGAAGAGGGGGTACAGGGAGCTTGCAGCGAGAGCTGATATTCCGCTGGTCCCTGCAATCCGCCAAAATAAATTAAATACGAAGTGGACCATTTTAATCCGATTGCCTCTTTGTGGCAGTGTGGATTGGCCTATAAAAAGGATTAACCCGTGGATTCACATAAACACAATGGGCATTAGGGTTAGGGATCCAGGTAAGATGATTAATGTGTGTTTGTGTTCTGAACAAACTTAGCATGTGAAACCACACTGTAGAACCAATGTACTTCTCATCAGGGACTTTCAGGATTGTACAGCTATTTTTTACTGATGGGAGGGGTCTGGATGATTCTGTGGTGTTAATGTATATAGGAGACAATAGTGTTGTTCTACAATATGTACAGCTATACAGATGTGAAGTGAATGAGCTAAACAGAACGTGTGCAAATATAACTGTAAACTGCTTTAAAAATATTGACTCAAATAATAATAAAATTTGTTGCTAAAAACACCAGATTTCAGAAAATCTGCAAGTCTGAGTTACAGCAGTTTGTTTAATGAAGCCTTTTGCTCAGATATTCAGACTTCTGAATAAAGTAATTACTTTAGGTAGAAATTAGAATTATTAGAGAAAAGCTATTCAATAAATTTCCATTAGAGACATTAAAAGTCTGATAAAAACTTGTTTTACATGTATTTAAACATTTTTTAAAGAAAGGAAACCCAGTAATATTCATACACACTTTAAAAATATTGTTTTGTTCTGACATTTGAGAAAAGACATTTAGAACTTTTTTTATTTGCATGTGTTGTGGAGTAAAGGTTTTAAACCTTTAAAGTTCTAAAGTTCTTTCAGAATCAGTTTATGTAATGGTATTATTTTGATTGGTACTGAAATACATAAATCATTTCAGAAAATACTGCAAGATTTGATGAAATAGTACAAGATGTGTACACATTATATTCACATTAATATTAAAGGTATTTCATAAAAGAAAAAAACATCATTTGCACAAATGTAAATAAAACAAGAAAGACATTAAAAGTGCTTTGGTGTCATCATTATTGCCTGTAAATACATTTAATGTATTCTGTTGCAGTCTGACCCTCAAAGCCCTACTCACCGTGATACACCACTGCACGTATACATTTATGCATTTCTTCATTTTATTATTATTTATTTAGCTGATCCCTTTGTCCAGGCATCTACTTCATTTTCCCTTCACATCTTGCAGATCCTTGGTACACTTAAATGGTAGTTGAAGTGCTACCACTTAGCCATGCCCTAATCTGTCCTCCGGTAACATGAAAAGTAATACACAGTTATTAAACAGAATATGTGATCTGAATCAGTTCACAACCTGTGAACAGAACTTTAAAAAGGAACTTCAAACTTTTGAAACAAAAAAGTATATACAGCCATAATAATAATCGCCATGATTTAATATTCTGAGATAAAATACTTAGTTGACATATCTTCTTCACTCCTGTCATTTTTCCTCACAAATTCCACCTGTGTTCCTGAATACCGCGTTCTATCCCTCAGGTTTTCATGGCTAACAGACACTGGGGCCTACAGGAGTAGCTCTGGTGATGTGCAGCAAACTTCTTGCTGGTGGGGACAGGCTCAGGGGCGGGTCCTGGAGGGGACGCAGTAGTTCAGCTGGCGGGATGTAACGTAGCCTTGACGACACACGCAGCGGTAGGAGCCCTCGGTGTTGACACACTGACCGTTCACGCAGAGAGTTTCGGGGCGCTCTGTCTCACTGCACTCATTAATGTCTGGCCAGAAAAGAAGTGAGCACATTGAAATCAAGTTTATTAACACATTTCTGCTGTTCTCATATTTCCTCTTTGCTGAGCCAAAGCTCCTAGCTTAAATGACAGTTTTATTCTTTTATACAGCTGAGTTTGTGCCATGAGGTGCAGCACGGCCAGCTTAGGGCCTGAACTTGCAAACTTTATGCCCCTGAGTCACTTGCTATCTTAATATACTGCTGCAAAATGTAGCATAAAACTATAGTAGTGAAGGAGGAGCAACAGATCTAATTTAAAAAAAAAGAGATTCAATCAAAGATATTGGACCAATATACAGCAGTTTTAGAACATGACAAGAAATATCAAAGCACACGAGATCAGTGAAAGACTTAAGTAAAATATTTTAAATAAGAAATTGAATGCAAATGTGTATATATGATGTGTGACAAAAATGATGGTGTTAGCAGCAATGTTTTCGCTGATGAAGGATTGTACCTAGGCAGGTCATGGTGGCAGTGTCCAGTCTGTAGCCATCGTAGCAATTGCAAGTGTAACCCTCCGAGACCCGCACACAACGGCCATTCTCACAACCGTGCAGGATCCCGCACTCATCAGTCTCGAGACCCTGGTGCCCTTAGGGTGACAAAACACAAGCAGAATCATAACTGCCAAGTAATTTTTCCTTGGTTTGTCTGCTGATGCTGTTCCTTCCTCCATTATAATGTCTCATTCCTCTATGGAGTGTTTGCAGCTTTCTGCTTAACTGCAAAATGAAACTGTAAAAATTGTCTATATGCTTCCAAGAAAACATGAGAATATAAAAGGGTGCATTTTAGATATTTGTTAGAGCCACAACTTAGGCTTCATTCCTATAATGCAATAAAGAAAAAAATTCAGATAGAGTCCTTCTTTGTGATGAATCCTACAGTGTAAAACAATATTGCATAAAAGCCACGTTTAATAATTTCTTAAAATCACAAGGATTTCAGTGAACATGCTTACTCTCAAAGATCTCTCCAGTGCTAGAAGGCCGCCCTCTGTATTCCTGGGATGTAAAGCGCATCCATGGCTCAACAGGCTCAGTCTCCTCCTCAAGTTCATCCTCTGGGTAGGGGGAATTTTCAGGAAGGGGTGCAAGACTCCTTGGACTCCCCCGACTTGGAAGACGGGGGCGAGCGTCATAAGCAGGCTCAGAAAGGGGACCCGCCCTCCGAAAAGATGGTCTGGCTTCTGGTCCAGGTGGGACGTATCGGCGATTAAATTCTTCCATGTCATAGAAACGCCTGCCACTGTAATGAAGAAAATTTGGGCTAAAACACTGTGCGCAATCCATCTGTGGGGAGCTAAATTTCAGCACTAAATATTTAAATACATATGTAACAATTTAAAAACAGTGCTGTGTTACATAGAGCAAGAGGTGTACGTACCTCTGCTGGCCATAGGGAGTCTCTCGTGATTCATAAGAGTTTACAGGTCTGCTTCTATAACCAGGTATTAACCCCTGCTGAGGGGAGTAGTCATTATATCCTGGGTCGACATAATGAGACTCTTGAGCAGGAGACTCAGGAAAAGTATCATAAGGCGGACCATAGTCCTCTCCAGGGACAACTCCAGGACCAGTACCGGGGCCATATGGTCTACGAAATGGAGGCAGGGTGACAGGGAATCCCCGAGAATGACACAGCTCCTGATAATCGTCTGAGGAGGCAACAAAATAAAGCATTAAGTTAGTCTCCACATAATTTTTTAAAACTCATTAAAGATTATATGGCTTTCTCAAAAAGAGGTTATGGAAGGACAGCCACTCCTAGTTATCACTGTTGCATAGTTGATTTGATAAGTTTGACTGCAACAGTTCAGTGGTTCTCTTGAGTTTCAGAGCCTTAGAAATGGCCATGTAACCCTTTGCAGACTGACAGGCTTTTGCAGCTTTTCTCCAGAGGGCTTCAGAAACTTTGCCCAGTTAGAAACATGGCACCATGTACCACTATGAATATCTGTTTTGACAACTTGGTGTTGGCTGGTGAAGATTTAATTGCTTGAAAATCTCATTGGACTTGACTGGCAGAAATCATGCCTGACTGTATCCAAACACCTCACTCTAATGACCACCTTTATTAGGTTAATAGAATTTAAGGAGGAAATTATTTTTTTCACAGGCATGATTGCACATTCCATTATCCTCGACACCAAGGAAGTAAGATAAAGACTATACTGGTGTATTTTTTTCTCTTTTGGGGTTCATTCACATACTACCAAAACTGACAGAAACATAAAATATCTTGACAGCACTCTGGATAAATAGCACTACTTATTTGTTGGCGCTGTGCTTTCTTAAGTCTACTGAACTTTCCACGTGGCAAGGGTGTTGTCAAAAACCTGACCTGATTCCCAAGCAGGACATAATGCACAGTGCATCCCCCAAGCCTCTCCATACAGACAGCAGCACTCGCTGAACGTCAGCTGCTGTTCCAGCAGGGGTCTTTGGCACAACAGCTCTGTGGTCACATGCCGCCAGCATAAATCCAGATGTTGATCTGTGGAGAGACAGAGAGATGTTTACTGTACGACTGCTGATGATACACTAAATAAACTCTTCAGCCTGGCTTATCTGAGACTATCTGCATATCGGAATATTTCGTTTGGACAACAGCTGACGAGTAAAAGCTTTTCATGTTGTTCTCAATACATGTTACACGGCTAGCCTTCAGTCTACCCGTGAAAACCATGGTAAAACAATAAATCTTAAATCTTCCCCAGTAAGGATGTCCTTTTATAATATAATCTGTTTTTGAAGAAATGAATTGTTATATCAAGTTATAACAATTACAGAGCAGCAACATACTTGTGTGACTAACATATACAGTCTTAAAGTAGAATAAAGTTACAGTGTTCAGTGCTTAGAAAAGTGAAACATGTACTTCTGTGATCACTGTCATAATGTAGTCTTTGTAACAGGTAAAAAATAAGCACATCTCACAGAATATCTTTCTCTGACTCCACAAGAAGGAAGGAACTCCCTCCCCCCCTTCTGATCCAGCTAGTCACAAACTAATGATTTAGGAGGGATTATTGCTCTCTAGTTTCCAGGAAAAGGTGAGATGCAACAGGGAGAGCAGGATCTTGGCATGTAATCTCCTGTGAGCTTCATGGAATGTGAGAGCCTCGGTCAGAGCTTACCAAAGGTGGGGCTGGTGGAGTTGGTGCATTTACGCTGGGTGTTGTCAAGCACGAGTGGTGGCTCACAGAAGCAGTAGAAGGACCCCAGTGTGTTGATGCAAGACCCCTCCATGCAGACATCCTCTTCATCACACTCATTATTATCTGGAGAGATTGAACAAAACATACAACTAGATTAAGGGAGTGAGCAGAAGAGCAACCAGGTTATCGCCATCAGAAGTGGTTGTTTTCAGTTTCTTGTACTCTTTCAGTTTCTTCACTATACAATGAGCTCTACACCCAACGTGGGACACATTGCGCCCCTTCACAGGTCTGAAACTGCATGCTTTGTCTGAGCAATAGATTCAAGAAATGATTTCCTCACCCACACACTCCAGTAGCGTTGCATCATGGTAGTAGCCGTTTGGGCAGTAGCAGGAGTAGCCAGGAATGTTGTTCACACACACACCATTCTTGCAGATCTCTGGGCGAAACAGCTTGCACTCATCTACATCTGCAAATGAAGAGAATTATGAACATTTGGTCCACTGGGCTCTTAAATATGAAGTTGGGTGCAACTCCAGATCTCAAAGATAAGGATCCCAAACAATTAAACAATGACAAAAACTTCAGACATTAAATGAATATGTTTAACTTTTTTGCTGAAAATTAATCCAGTTTATATTTTGTTTTATAGCTCTTGTTTCCAACAAACATACATGCTGTGAGCTGAATAGCAAACTAATCCTTTAGGTATGAACTGAGATGAGACTTTCATGACTGGCGTCAGTGGTCTGAGACCCCCCCCTTTCATTTTAACAGCATCTGTTCGGTGCATGTGCTAGGCTAATTCTGTTTTATTGATCACTGCATTAAGGGCCTATTATGTGGTCATCAGTTACAGTTGGCTGGAGCCAAAAATATTTTTTTGCTTTGCCTTCTAATCAACCACCTTTATTGAGAAACAAATTTTGCAACGTTCTTCACTGTAGAATCATTCGAAAATAAGCCATAGCTCTCTGTAACATCATCTATCCAGTGTTACAAATTGCACTGTGTGTGGTTTTATGGACTCTGGCCCCATTCAGCAGTGCTAAGATAAATTAATGGGCTGTATATAATCTACGTGTGAATCTATGTATTGTCTGAACATCTGCTTTGATTTAGAAGACCACATCCCTCAAGTATGTTACACTGAATTCAGACCACAACATACCTCTGTAGCTGAATGCGCCAGATCCTGTTGTCACGTATCCCCTTGTACTTGGGCATAGAGTTTGGTACTCCGCTAAACACATGCAGGGACACATCCGTTAATATTGACATTACTGCTTTACTCTCATAGTGGATGCAGACTGCTGTGTACATTTTGTACATATTTATTTTACTGCCTGGCACTCCTAGTTCCATATGAATAAAGCATTACATTAAATGTGCACATGTACAGTTGTACATTGAACACCACACTGCTAAAGTGAAAATTGAAGGTTTAGTTTAACTATCCATTTTTGGCCAATAACAAATATGGACTAAGTTCTGATTCCAGCAAAATGTAATGCGTTTTAAACTGCTCTCCCATTTTGATGTTACATAGGTTATTATTACTCTTAGTGGGGATGAGAGCTGTATAAACTGAGTATGCTTTTATTTTTTTCAGAAATTTTCAAGAAATACTGTATGCAACAGGATGGGCCTCTTGACTCCATTTATATTTGTTTAGCAAACACTTCTGCCTTAGGAAACGTACAGAGCTTATACCTCTAGTGGGCTATTAATATGGGTTCAGGTGATCTTCTCTTCAATGAAATTTATACTTATGTAAGATTTGATTTACTTGTTTGTAATTGATTTTTTATGCATATTTTCATTCTTATTTATTTGTACTTTTCCTCTGTGTTTTCTTCGAGATGCTTCCAGTGATTCATACAGTTCTGGCATCATTGAATTGCTCTAACCAGCAGTGAAATGAGTGTTGGAAGCCCAGGGATCCTCCAGTGGGAGTGTGCTATACCTGAGCCAAGTCTTGGACAGGGCAGGTAGAGGCAGTTTAGGCCCCAGGCTTCCCCAATGGTACAGCAGCACTCCTGATGTGTGCTGTTGCGGGTCAGCACGTGGCAGGCACTCCAGTCTTGCGTGTTGTAGTAACACTCCCTCTGCTCCCCTGGCTGGGGTAGAGGCAGATTGATGGACACCGTACCTGTCTGGGGCTGTTGGAACGTGCTTGTGTTGGAAAAGGGCAAGGTGGGACTGCCGAGGAGAGGTGCCCGACCTGAAAGATAGAAAGGGTTTGAACCATTATAACTATTATTAACATGCATCAAATTAAACAGTGATATGGTAGATATAGAACAGCAAACAAAATGTTCAGTAAGGTGACCACCACCAGTTAACGTGAGAAATGGTTTGTCAGCAAGCGTACGTGACAAATCTGTGTATTTAAAGAAAATCATTTACATAAACTTAAGGTTGAAGCTTAGAGTTTTAGGCCAGGAAGTGAAAGAGACAATTAGATAAGAGGAACATACGGAATGTAAGAAAGTAGAAATTGTTAGCAGTGAAAACACTGAGACAAAACTTCTCAACGAAAACATTAAAGCCTTGAAACTCAGTTTCAGGTCATTTCTATACATGATGGTGTCCACAATGCAGAGTGTAATGTACAGGAATTCAAAAAACACTAAATATAAAAACTAAAAGAGGCTGGAAAAGGCACACATGAAACAACCCTGATCTCTCAGGACCATTTCCAGCACATAATAGCAGTGTGGGGGCTCTTTACCAGACTGTGGTCTACTGAAGCATCTTCTTGTGCGGAGGTCAAACTCCTCATCCTCCCCTGGACACTCGCACAAAAAGGAGCCCTCTACATTCTCACAGCGTGCGGCTCCACATACTCCTTCCATGGTTTGGCACTCATTTTCATCTGCAAAGAGGTCAAGACACAGTAAATGTCACACAGACCAAGTGTAAATGTGTACTGTAGACTGTATGGACTGCCTACAAAAGGAGACAATGCTGCAAAGGGAGGATACAAGTTACTAAAGGCTCAACTGTTTTCTGACTTTCAGTCTGGCTTAAATGGGCAATGAGCCAATTTTGCATAGTACACATGTAAGGCCAACTGAGAATATCAACCCATTTTTATACAGCCTTTAAAGGAGTGTGGTAGCAGTAGAACAGACTGTTAACCTGGTGGAAAAGATGCTGTCATCTGAGGGATACATACCCACACATCCCCTTCCATTGCCCATGGCCTTGTAGCCCTGGTCGCACATGCATTCGTACGTCCCTAAGAGGTTCTGGCAGATAGCGTGATCCCCGCAGATGTTGTCAGAAGCACACTCGTTAATGTCTGTGGGAGACGGAGTTCTTGTTACATCTACCCCCACTAAAGAGTGTGGCCCTTTCAGTCTCCACCTGGGGAGGTTGGACGAGATGGCCGCGCAACGCTCTTAAGCCACAGAAATAAACACCTCTCTCCCTTGTGCTGCCTGGAAATCACCAGCTCGGGACCCTGCCAAAGCTTTTTTTCTGGGAGAGTTATAGTGATGGCTGGAGTGCCAGTCCCTCAGCTGTATAAATTAGCTGGACAGCTGGACTTCCTGAAGGTCACAAACATATGTGAGCCAGGACGTGGAAATTTGAGTTATTAGTGCCGCATGTTCTGTAATCCCAAATCTTTACTGTGAGAGAGATCGGAAGGAGGAGGGGTGAGATGAGGTGCAGATGTGAATCTTAACATAGCAACAGTGATGGGAGTCATATGACTGCAGTGAAAGCAAATCTGACATCCCTAAAACCCATAAGTGATAGAAGGAAATTTTCCTGATGCTGCACGGCAGGACGGAATCCTGCAGTTGACTGTTCCCCGCTGGAAGCAGTTCTGTAAAAGTGCTCTGGTATGATGATCCCCCTGTGCTACAACAGCTTCTTGTCACAAAGCTATTCTTGAAAATAAGTGTCTGTGCTCTCCATAAAGTGCCACATGAAGGCAGGACTGTGCCTACTCACTTTAGGTGACAGTATGTAACAGCAAGAATGTGATGGAGAAGTTATGGTACAATGAAAAGAGCACTTGGCTGGATGCTCACCCACACACTCCCCAGAAGGACTGATGCTGTAGCCAGGTTCACATGTGGTGACACAGTGGTAGGAACCAATGGTGTTTTCGCAGCGCTTGGGCCAGCACACTGTTCCCCCTGTCTCAGCACACTCATCCATGTCTGGGAGAGTTACATGACATCAGCACACACATCTCATGCTAAAAGCTAAATCACAGCAAACAGTCATGGTGATAAGACTATCTTTGTTGTGTTTCTTGTGTTACTCAGTGTTCTGTAGTACAACTTAATATAACATGATTATTAAGAAGAAAGGCAGTGCTTTAGACCTTACGTCAACAAACTTTGCTATATTCACCAAAGACTTAATATATGTGGTCAACACTGAAAAATGGCATAATGGCAGCACAAGTTACCCAAACATGCTGTCTTCTCTGGGTTGGTCATGAATCCAACATTACACCGACATTGGAAGGAGCCCTGGGTATTGACACATTCCCCATCCCCACACAGTTCAGGTCTGGAACATTCATCCACATCTGGACAAGTATGGGGACAGAGACATGACAGATACCTACTGTGCACGTGGCCTTCACAATAGGTTAGTTTTTCTTTGGGAGACAAGCAAAGGAGGTTGCATTTTTAAAAATGTCTTTCAGCAAGCTAATCTTTATGTCGTTCTCGCTTCCAGTTTTTCTGATGAACTGGACTAAAATCTGATGCAAAAAATACAGTAGCTGGTTCAGTACTTTACTGTTTTATTGCTACAGTTTTGCAGCCTTAACCTGTTAGCAGCCGCTCTTGAGTTTATATGTGACGAGGCCAAGACTTTTTTACAAGGCTTTGTATGTAAGCTTTATTGTCATACTGCTAGTGAAGCTAGTTCATTATAAAAACATTTTTAACTGTGTATGTTTAACATTACATAATGTTATGGCCAGTGTACAAACACCACTCTTACCACTTTGGAATGTATGACCTCAGTTTACCCAAGAACAGCAGCAGACGTCATGTGTCAGGTGCAGTAGAGGGGGGTGACAGCATGTTCTTACCAATGCAGGAGCTGTCATTGCTGCTTGATTTGTAGCCCTCAGAGCAGTCACAGATATATGAGCCCTCTACGTTTATGCACTCTCCATGTGGGAAGCAGTAGTCACCCTCAAAACACTCGTTGATATCTGCGTAGACATTAGACCAGTTAAACCAGAACTTTGTGTCGCATTTAACCATTTAGCTATTCACTTCTTTTGGACTCTGCTTACACCTGAACCTTAGTGCAAAATGTTTCCTAAAAGGGGGTCTGCCAGGGGTCCCAGGGGTCCATTACAAAGCACAACATTTTCTTTTATCACTCGAGTATGTTGCACGGTTCAGTTCTGCAGAATAGTGTATGGACTGGGTATAGTTATATACATATTTTTGCCAGATTTCCACTGTACTAAGTGCCTTCATTATGCAAACTGAATATTAAATAGACAGAGAATACAGTCTGGATATGATGCAACTTGTATGCAGAATGTTGCAACTGTGTGCAAAGTAAAGATGTGATGTAAAAAGAATCAGTGTCTGAACACAACATCAGGTTTAGTTTCATACCTTGCACAATATTCATTTTTTATTATAATATTAGTAGCAGGTGGTTTAAAGCTCGTGTTAATATTAAGATAAGATAATATTAAGTACTACGATGTACGTGAATAAAGCAATAAGTGATCAATAACTCATTGTCATGAAAGCAGAAAAGTTGGGGAGAGGAAACAGACCTCTGCACTGTTGTCCTGGGCCCGTCGCCCTGAACCCAGGCCGGCAGCTGCAGCGGTATGAACCGTCTGTGTTGGCACAGTGGCTGTGTGGACCGCAGATATCCGGGGCCTGGCATTCATCCACATCTGAGAAGAAGGACTTTGGACAGTTGGAACTAGAAGCCTGAGGTCAGTGTGGGCTTTTTGTACACCACTGCTTTGTATTTTAGTGAAAAAAGTTTCATCTGAGCAGCGTTTAAGGTCTTTTAAATAAACCAAAGTTTCAGTTTAGCTTTAATAGATGAATTGTAAGCTTGAACTCACAAATTTTTTTCTGAACCAATTCTTTAAGGCATGTCTCCAGACAGGCCCTTATACATTTATTATTTTGATTACAAATATTATAATATTATACATTTTTTCTTCTGAAGTTTTAACTTGGCTTCAAAGAGCAGTGACGTGCACTTCTATTAACATCAGATTTCCTGACCTGTTCACCTATCCTCTGTGCTCACAGTTTTGATGATCCAGAAAGCATCACATCCAATATTTCTGTCCCACTGCCCATTATGTTCACACAGTTCCTATTGCTAAGAGAAGCCCAGGGTTTGTGAATTATGTACTGAACCTTTTACACATACAGGTAATGAATTTTTCCACAGAGGCTCACGGTGAAAATCAAACACCTCATGTAAGTATGTGACTTTGAGCTGCACAAACAGAAACACATTCTCAGAGGAAGTGTTAGTTTCCCCAGCCGAAGGAGAGGTTGGTCATTCTCCAGAGGAGACAGACTGCTGTTACTCTTCTTCACACCTTTCACTGAATTTTCCAACATCGTCTTGGAGGCCTGTGCATATTTCACCCAGCAGAAAGCTTCAGTAATGTATGTAGACGTAATAAGTTAAATGATATCTTGTAAATATTATAGTTGTTCTTTTTACCTGAACATTTTTTAAACTTCAGAAAAACCAGAACAAACTACTAAAGTGGTCAAATATTTTGTAACTGAGTCACCAATTTCTTTGGGTTTTGAGTTTGTGTTTTTGATTTTTTTAAAAAAAATAAGAGCAGCAAACTACTGATTATTCATTTCAAATAGTGTTTTTGAAATTACAAAATTAAAATTTTGCATGTTATTTAATCTGTGAGCTCTGCGAACTATTTCATTGACACTTGAAAAGGAATAAAAACCAACAGCATGCAATACAAACTCAGCTACCAGGGTTCAAACACACTGAACCCGGGGGCTTCAGATTGTTATGATGGGGGGCAGAAAAAATAGGAGCACCATCACATATTTATCCTTATATTTATGGAAACAGCTTCGCACTGCCTGCGTTTGGCCTGCATTGATTTTGACAGTTGTAAAGAACAAATGTGAAGGAAAACAGACTATTAAAAATTTCAAAAATGCCTTTGAACTTCATTGATTACCTCATGAAAGTGACATATTTATCAGCAAAACAAAAAATATTCTTTTCTGGATGCAAAATAATTTCTCACAGTTTTAACGCACAAATTTATGTTAACCGACGATATTCAGTCAAATCACTGTATTATCTTGTTTGTATTAGGTTTTGCTGTTTAGTGGTGGTCAGCGGCCTGAATGAAGTTGACACTCACTATTTGCAGAGACTTTACGTGTTAAATCGTTCATTTTCAAAAATGCAGCCTGTAAATGTGAAACCCTTGACTGGGGAAACTATTGATACCCTACAGAATCCTGCTTGTTTTTATGGCAGCTCCAGCTGACTCCAGAAAAACTGTCAGATTCAAAGCCAAATGCAAACTTGAAAAGCTAATTTCTGCCACATGTGTAAGGAATCCTGAACTCTTTCTCTGTACCCTCCCTGTGTCAGATAAATGAATCAAAAAACCACACCAAGTGCTATTATTTATTGGAAAATTTGTGAATTTTGGTGTAACTTTACTGTGCAAGGTATGTAGGGTCAAATAGGTAAAGCTGGTCCCTCTCTGCTCATGGGCTGCTCGGTGTCTGTGGGGTTTGCATGTTCTCATTGTATTCGTACACAGATGGCAGCAATGTTAAGTTACTTCTGTTCCTGTTCTTTCTTTAAAAACCATGTGAGTGGTTGTTATGAGATTAGGCTCGACTCAGGGGCATTTCATTGCATCTATTGCTGCACAAATTGAGAAAATTGAGAATATTGCATTAAGGAGAAAAATTAGGGATGGCACAAGCCCTCAGCGAGTGATGCTGTTGCTTCAAGGTGCCTGGGTTGTTTGGGCGTGTATCTGATTCCAGTTCAGTCTGTGTGGAGTTTGCATGTTCTCACCGTGTTTGTGTAGGTTTCCTTTGGGTGCTCTGCTTTAATCCCACAGTCCAGAGACGTGTGTTTCAGATTAACTAGTCACCTTGAATTGTTCATTGTTGTCTGAGTGTAGTTTCATACCCTGGCGCCCAGTGATTCCTGGATAGTCTCTGGACCAGAGGAGAAGCCCGCTGGAGGCTTGCTCAGAACTAAGTGGTTAACAGTAATGTTTGGATGGGGGAAAAAAAGCTACCCACGAGTCCAACTTCACCACTTCTTTAACATTGCTGTGCTTTGTTAAACGTCTTACATTAGCCTTTCTAATACACGGAGTCCTAAAAGTGACTAAGTTCTGAATTTCTCCCAGCTACAGACCACCTTGCATGATTGCACTGAAATATCTTAATACTAAGAAATTTCCTTACCTGTGCATTTTCTGCTTTGTAAGCTGTAGCCAAGCTTACAAGGGACACACATGTAGGAGCCTTCAGTGTTCACACATTCTTCTCCAGGACACTGCAAAAGGTCTTCACACTCATCAACATCTGAAAGAAGGAAGGAGTTGCTCCCATTACATCAGCAGTCTGTTAACAATTACATGAGGCTGAAAACAATCTTGTCCATGTATTCATTGTTGGAGAACAGCAGACTTGCCAGTGCAGGACCCTCCCTCTGGCTTGAATCCACTTGAGCACAAGCAGTGGTAGCTGCCCAGGCTGTTCACGCAGCGTCCATTATTACAGGCTTTCTGCTGACACTCGTCGATATCTGGGGAAATGAATATCTTGACAAATCTGTTGAGTTTGTCCTTACTCCTGTAAATAATATTTGCCAAGACAAACCTCAGAAGAGTAGAGAGATTGATTACCTTGGCATTGTCGTTCCTTCAGCTCAAAGCCTGGTCTGCAGGCCACACACCTGAAGGATCCTATAGAATTTGCACACTCCTGGCCAGGGCACTGCAAAGGATTCTTACACTCATCAGTATCTGAAAGAGGAGAAGGCAGGTGCTCAAGGAAACGTAACTACATGGTTTACGTAAAAAAATTACATTTCTCCTTTCACGGAGTAACAAGCTGCATGCAACAAGCTAATCATAAACCTCTGAACAAGGAAAGGCAGTTTTACATAATAGCACTGTGACATTATATAAACCAAGAAATATCCCTATCCTTCCATGTGTTTCATTCCAAGTCCTACCTACGCAGGTGTTGCCTTTGAGCTGATACCCAGTAGCACACACACAGCGATAACTGCCTGGACTGTTCTCACACTGGCCGTTGACACAAAGATTGGGATTTCTCTGGCATTCATCAATATCTGAGCAAGAACACAGAAACTCATGTTATTGTCCTAAGGTAATATTTGCAAAACAGTTTTGTGAAGGGTCATGTATTGTTTGGGGCACTTTGTGAAAAATGTGAGGAATGTTACCTGAGCATTGTCCATTTAGTAGGCTAAATCCAGATCTGCAGGCGATGCACCTATAGGAACCTTGAGAGTTCACACACTCCTGGCTGGGACACTGCAGTGGATCTTCACACTCATCAATGTCTAAATAAAGGGAGATGACTTATATCTGATGCTTGAAAAAGCTTTACCTTCATGTAATACTGACAGTGACTTAATTTTACAGCAGTGACACAAAAAAAATTGTTCAGAAGCACTTGGTTTGCGTTCATTGAAAGGTTTCTGAGTTAGCCTCACCACCATGAGATGGAGGCGTTTTATTCCCCTGCTGCAGAATTATCAGCATTTCTCACATTCTGTAAAGCTGGTTAAGGACTGCTAATGTACAGCGTGGGCTGATGTAAAGTGACTTGTTTTACACAGAAAAGGATTTGTAGCAGCATGACCCAAGCAGAGAGATGACCTTGCCAAAATGATTCTTCTTTAACTGGCGGTCTGCTCGAATGAGACTCGGCCATGCAGACGACAACAGGAACAGCTCTGGGGTCTCTTTTCCATCAACCCTTCTTACAATAATCAATCACATGAATGTCTTTCCTATCCCAGGCATATCTCATTTTGTCTGATCATTGTAGAAGCCGTCATCTGACAAGACCGATGGGTATACTGAACGTTTAACAGAACATAGAAGAAAAACACAGTGAGAATGCAAATTATACATATCCTTTCCCAGAAATCACTGCTTTTATGCATTCATTTTGTGAGTGCTTTCATAATTTCATTTTCTTTGTAGCAGGATATCAGCGTGTTGTATTTAACGCTTTTTTTTCGTCTTTAGTGATGGATGGGTATTTAAGAGCAACTGGATATCCAGTCAAATTTCTCTGTTTTATTATTAGGAAGAGAAGATATGGTTAAAGATTATGTTCCAAGTTTGAATAAAACCCGTTTCTTCTTTGTCTTTTTGCTTTTACTGATAACTGATCTTTAAAATTTTCTGAAGTTTCAACTTAAATTGTTCATGAAGAATAGCTTTATGATATAGCATACAAATGAAGGTAGGTGGTTTGTATTGTAGATGTTTCTAGTTTATTAGACCACTTTTTTGTTTGAATCCATGGAGCAGGTTTGTCATCGTTGAGATTCTCTTCATGATTTTTTTGAAAAAAAAAACAAACAAAGTAGGAATTGTGGACAAGGAAATACTTTTGTAAAACACACAAAATACACAAACACACTCAAAGAAATGTTCTCTCACCCACGCAAGTGTCGGCTCGGAGAGTGTACCCAGTGGGACACACACAGTGGAAACTTCCCAGGTTGTTCTCACAGCGACCATTTGCACAGGGCCCAGGGCTCTGCTGACATTCATCAATATCTAGAAGAAAAAATAAATGGTTTCAGCTGCCACATCTACACGACACATGAGAAAGAGCGAAAGAAAATTAATGAAATTAATTTGAAGGGAAGATCTTACCCAGACACTTTGTCTGTTGAGGATTCTCTCTAAATCCAGTGGGACACACACATTTGTAGCTGCCTGGAGTGTTCTTGCATTGCCCAAACGTGCAAGGATTGGGGGTCTGGAGGCACTCGTTCAAATCTTTAACAGAATGGAACACCATTTGCACTCACATATTACAAATTACAAATGACTAATTACTAATAGTAATTTTTTTCAATAAGAGATCACCCCAAAAACATTTTTGCTACTTTTTTCAGGAAAAAGAACCCATTTTCAAGGAAATTGCTGTGGGATGGAAAATCTTCAAACAGCATTAATACATAATGTGAATAATAAGCTATGAGTATGTTTACATGTCAGCAAATTGAAATATATAAACTTACATAGACTTGCTGTTAGAGTAAGGAAAGGGAAGTAAGTCTCTGTGTCTATACAAATTAATGAGATATATGCATATGCTTCTATGCTTATTCATTTGAATTGCTTTGGTTTTATCATTCAAGTTTCAAGCTGATAATTGTTGAGGCTATTTTACGTGTAGGTAGTACCTATACAGCTCCGGCCTTGTGGTCCTGGCTGATACCCTGCAGGGCAGATGCACCTGTAGCCCCCCTCTGTGTTCTGGCATTTCCCATTACCACACGGTGTGGGAGTCCTATTGCATTCATCCACATCTACAGTAAAAATGGACAATAGTTAAAAGAAGTTCAGTGAATTAAGTTCATAGAACTTAAATAGTCACTGAGAATGAAGAACAATAAGTTAAAGTTTAAGGTGTCGTGAGTGTGTTTAAAAGTCCCACATAAAGCTGACACTAATTTTGGTTCACTTTTTTCATTACCTGGCTTTACATCTACATGATGGAGTCAAAAAGGTTTAACAGTGCTGTGGTTACAGTAGAGTTGTTATATCAATACACAAATGTGCCTATAGTTGGCAACCACAGCAGCCACACATGGCAGACAGTCTTAGAACTTATAGACTAAAAAGCACAGTGCAATCGAAATTCAAGCAATGTCTCATTTAAGATTCACACCCTCAACCTCCTTATCAGACCAGAAACTTAGTGGTAAGTAACTCTGAAAGACGGTGCAGTTTGAATCACCTTGACATCTTGTTTGCTGGGGGTTGAGTTGGTAGCCTGGGTTGCAGATGCAAGTGTATCTCCCACCAGGCTGATCAACACAATGACCTGGTCCGCACACCAGGAGGTTGTCGGCACATAATTGCAGCACATCTGGAACATCAAAACGCATACAGTTAACGCCATGATGAATTATATTATAATGTATCTAGAAACTAAAAGTATTGCCATTTCTTTTTGCAGTGTATAATCACCGTAGTGCAGCATGTCTCAAAAACACTTCAGGATGCTAATTTTTTTACTTAAACATCCATTATCAATATCTGCTTGTAGGGTTGCAGTGGACCAGAGCCTATGCCCGAAGCAAAGGGTGTGAAACACAGTGCAGCCTGGATAGGACAACATTCCACCCAGTGAGACACACACAATCCATTCCATTGTCACACACAATCATTCACTAAAACACACACTTAGGGCCAGAGCTATTATGAACCCCTTGAAAGAATATTGGCGTGCCCCTCATGTTGGTTTTAATAAAATAATTAGACAATTTTTGGACCTTCTTGAGATGTGAGCCCCCCAGGATCCGCACCACTATTCCTCCCACTAGTTATGGCCCCGCATAAGCTAAAGGTATTATAGAGCTAGCTGTTGTAACAGTGATTACTGAATTACTGACAGGTGAATAATTCCTGGATTAATGATTCAATAATATTTATCACATTCACAATTTTTACATAGTCTTGGTGGAACCAATTCATTTGCATCATGGAGAAATTAGACAGACTGAAAAGGTTTCTCTGGTAATTCTGACAGATTCCCCTTCACTTGTTGGTGGGTAGGTTTGCTGTGGGAGAGGAGCTAAAAAAAGAATCAAATATTTCAAAATATTACAGAAGTCTCAAATATATGCAAAATAAAAATATCTATTGATCAAATTTTGCTTCCCCCTCTCCATTTACTGGAAGAAAATGATTCAACCGGCTACAGACATTACTTCTATCTCTGTCTGGTGGTGCAGGAGTCTGTCTTCCCAGACTTCTCTCTGGTCCTCCAGTCAAGCAAACACCATCAGTGTTACCCTTAAAACACTGGACTCAGAAACCACCTCCTGAAAGCAAGAAGCTGAGAACTGCTAGCAAAATACCCTGCAGCACTCTGGATGCACGGTGAAAAATAGAGCCAACAGCCCTATGATGTCCCATTAAGGTCAGCTCAGAGGACCCAAAAATCCAGCAAAAACCTGGAGTCATAGTCATAAAATAGAACTCAACAGTGCTGTGACAGCCCTGAGTCACAGTCAGAGGACAGGACACAACTATCGGTACTGTGGCTCAACACTGGCTACATAGATTTACAGCAACCCCATATGGTCAGAACTACATAAAGAACTACTGCCCTGAGGCCAAGCAACTGCCAGTGTGGTTTTTTCAAGTTTTTTCAGTACTTGTGTTTCTCTAGTGCCAGAAATTTAAATTGAGTTCAGTGTAAGACCCAGACAACTATCAGATAACCCTGTTGTACTAAACAATTCATAAACTGTGATTTATTCCAAAACCTCTTCCAAAATCATCTTGTTTACCTAAAACATGCTTAACAGATGATATCACAGCTGTAGCCAGAGGGAGAATGAATAATCATATTGGATTGTAGATAAGTTTATGAAAAAATGTTGTTTTCTGTTTAGGCTTTACACATACTATGGTTTATACTTTGGATGTAATATGGTTAACCATAAACATGAAATTTAAATTGCAAATGTGCTCAATTTATATAAAAAGCTGGATTTGTCAGTCAGACCCTATTAGGCTGACAAAGTTAGGTTTTAGTTCAACCCAGAATGCACAAAATCTTATCTCATGTCAGAAGGTTCAATGCAAATAATAGTAAAGAACAGGTTTTATATATTTGATAAACCAATGTGAATTAATAAAACTTTTTGTCAGGTTTATTAAAATGTTGCTTGACAAAAACACATGCAAAAACAACAAAAAAAAATTAAAGGAGACTATACGTGTTGCATAATAAAGTTAATGCCAATGATATCTTATTTTTTAGGGTTAATGTTTCTCATGTCTCAAGGAGAAAAGACCAGTCTTACTGTATATCACAAGTAGAGCTACCTAGTTTTTTTATGTACTAGAAAGACTAACCTGTCAGCAGCTGATCTGTAGGGACAGCGGGAAGCTCAGGCCTGTGTACAGGGGTATGGGTAGAGGTGGGCAACTGTTGGGACGTGTTTTGAGGGCTGAGGGGGGGGGGCTCTACACCAAGGAGCCTTTGGTTGAACTTCACTGCAGTGGTAGAATAATGGTAGCCTGGCCCAGCTGGACAGATCTCCTTAAAGCCAGCTGTAAAAAAAAATAAATAAAAACAATGATAAAATTGTGAGGTCACCTACATTGGAAGTGTAGAAGTGGAGCCTAATGGCACCACAAATTATGTTTAACTAAAAAAATAGAAATTTAAATCAAAACTTGCCCTTAGCTGAATTACATCCAGAGTAATTATACAGACATGTAACTGATTAGGATCAGGTTTTTGTGGCTGTTTCAGTGTTATAAAAAAGTGTCTGGCATTAAAATAACTCAGACTGCATAACAGTTTAATGATCATTCTCTGGTGTTATTTTTGGCGAGATCTCAAGCTGCCCAATTCTGGTCTGGGTTTTCCCAATTTTTATGTGTTGAGTACCTGAGCCAAAGTAGGGACACCTCTCACAGTTCTTGCCCCAGGCCTTGCCCACCCTGCTGCAGCAGCAGATTTGCTTGGTGATGTTCCTCAGGATGGGCAGGGAACACATGCCAGCTGTGAGGACACGGTAACACTGTCCTTTGTCCTCTGAAATGACCTTCTCTGCTGCAGGATAAGAAACCACACAGTAAAGGTCATATACTTTGACTACCGATACAATGGGACTCTGTGACTCTGACAGTCTGTGGAACTGATTTACAGCATAGTCTGTGGTGGTCCTTGTCATTCCCTTAAATTATGAGCAGAATGAAATTATGATGTGGTAAGTGAAGCTTAACAGAAACATAACTCCAAAAAGTCATTAATACACTCCATTTTGTTCTGCTGCGAACTGGACAAATTAGGAATACTTTTTGCCTGGCTTGGAGGCTTTGTCAATAAACATACTCCCTTATTCACATTTATGTGTAAACAATTAAAAAACTGATTCATAGTGGCCCTTTAAAAATTATAAACATGATGTAGAAGAATTCTGGAATTCAAAGCATGAGTGGACTGTTTAATTCTTGACCTATTTTTGATGGAAAGTCTCAGCAGAGTCCATTTATCCCTCTTTGCTGGCCTCAGTCCCTCAATGTTGAACAGAACTCTTGAATAAGATGGAAAACATCTGTGTCCATACAACAGGATGAACGGGTCCATTACTTGATAAAGTCTGAGGCTTTCATGGGTATGTGCAACAGCTTGGCAACACAGCTCTGGACAGCAGTGTTTAAGGAACCAAATGTACATGCATAGGAATTCCAAGGAATTGGGGAATTTTCAATAAACAACTAGTTATAAGTTCAAATATGTAAGTTCTTGACCAATCAAGTGGAGCTTGAGCAATACAGTGGGAAGGAAATAGAAATGCATATATTTCCTTAATAAACGCAAACTTATTTTACGTCCAGTAATTTGAAAGCCATTTTCGACAAGAAACTGATTTCAGATGCACAATGTTTCACACAAAAAATCCTATATTTGTCTTATATATGTCTTGTACAAGAAAAGTTACAGTTTGTCTTTTGTGAACCATAAAGCGTAAATTTTGTTCCTGCTGTAGTCACCTCAGATCTAACATGTATTGCATTTGTTCTTTATGCCACAGACTCCTTACTTACAGATACATATCCCATGAGAAGCATCCAGTAAATATCCCTGCCTACAGATGCAGCTGTAGCTCCCGCGTGTGTTCACACAGTTCCCGTTCTCACAAAAGCCAGGCTGCAAACACTCATTTATATCTGTGTGGAAAGAAGATACATGTCACATTCCCGACATCAGTGAAAGGAGAACTTCCGTGCAAATGTGGGGTAAGCTGGAATGAGCTATGTGACATATTACTGAGTTGTGTGTACCTGAAAATGGTCTTGAAAACAACACAGAGTTGCTGAGGAAAAGCCTACCATGAATAACACCCTTAACCATGTTCTTGGTTAAAAGTATAACCAGTGTTTGAAGTGGGTCAGAACTCCATCTACATTTTGCCATTTGAAGTGCTGGGAAATTTTTCTTGTGTATCTGTACTTTTTTATAAGCTCCCAGTGCTCCTTTCTGGCCCCAGACAACCAGATTCTCTGGCTGAGTTGCTCTCCACCTAAATCATGGCTGTGATAATCTGTAGTTATTCATAACCCTCCAGCTACATCTCATTACCCAGGGTGCACTAAGTTACGCTCTAAGTTGGTCATGACCTGCTTTCCTACCATTCGTTCAAAATTTGCATCCTCTTTATTGAAGAAATATGTATTGTGAACACTAGTAATAACTCCTGGTATAATTTATTCACTGCAGAATTGTAAAATTTAATAGTTTGCTGATAGACTGATATGCACATAATATTCCAAAAAGCAGAATATTGGCACTTGTGTTTTGCCATTTGAGACACCAAGTATAACTGCTCTCTGTTTGTAACTCCCACTTCTCCTTTGGTAACATAGTGTTCAAATGAACTATAATGACATAACATTCACACGACTAACTGTAGACAAGAAGCTGGAAGGCCTGAGGCCCACATGCAGTAGGGACATCTCTCAGTTACTCAGTCTTGACTGCAGCCAATTTAATTAAATAAAAGAACCCATTTCAACCAAGTGACACTTGTGAATATTCTACCACTTTCCAGTAGTAAACCAAATGGTCGTTAAAGGAGGAATGACTCAATATTTGGGAAATCGTTCTACATGTTTTCCTTTCTTGAAACAACATCAGAAGTAATGATTTCAGTTCACCAAGCTCAATGTAATTGTTAGTTTTGTGCAGTTTATTCACATAGTAAAGGACTGGTAAATTTGAAATAAACACAAATTGCATAGAATCTACAAATACAGTATTTTATTTGCTCACATGCACATGTAGCTCAAATTCGAATGGTAATGCTTTCAGTGGAAAGCTCAGTGAAAGCTCAGTAAGAACCGTGGTGAAACAAAAACCATATTCTTCATATTTTGCAGCTGACATGAACAGGTTTACAACGTTTACATGATATAGACAAAACAAAGATCTGTGGTGTAGCAAATACTAATTTTATACACGGAGAAGAATAATTATGAATTACTTTCTCATTGTTTTATCCAGGCTGACGTTTATTGTTTATAACCTATTTATAGGTCTGGGTGCTTTTCCTGCAGCAATTCCGTATACCATTTTATTCAAGAGTACTACAGCAGTAGGTGGGAGTGGAGTTTGAATTTACAGCCTTCAGATCCATGCCCTTAGAAGCACATTGCCGTAACAGTTTGGTTGTGCAACCATTTTGGCTTCATTATGCACCCTGTAACAGGAGCTAACAGCCCACGGGATGTTTTATACTTATGTAGAATATCTCAGTTGAGTGAGACACAACACATGCTTCACTGGCCGAGTATTTATGAAAGAATTTAGGTGGAATGTACTGTTAGTAGAAACCACTATCTCTCAAGACCACATTATGGAGATTGATGGGAAGGTACATACCATATTTTTTTAGCACTTTTCTCCGATGAAGAAATACTGTATTGAAAATATATAGCTCATTTCTCCAGTTTAATATAGAATGATTTACATTCTGTTTAATCTGGGGGAAATATACAACTGGTTGTCTGAATAAAAAACATGAATCTTTTCATAATTTTTACTTTCTGTTTTCATACACAATTTACTAGTACATCAACTGTAAAATAATCACACATTTATACCAATATAACATAGAACCTTTAGTTCCAGGACAGAAGGATCATGTTTTAAATTTAAACTATGTCAAATCACTGTAACACACTATGGCCATTGGCACTTTTATTTCTAAAGGTAATGTATCATTTTAAGTTAAGATTATAAACTAATTTTTTTTACATAATATGCATTTTCATGAGGTAAGGCTCTTATTGACATACAAAAGCCGCAAGCCTATTACTAACAATTTGTGATGAGTTCAGCTTTGAAATCAACCTGAATAAATATTTTCTAGTCAGGCATGCTTGTATATATTCATGAGTACAGATATGTGAAGTGGTCCTTGGAGCAGCAGCCAGTGTTCTTTGGCAAGTTCTAGAAGAAACACTACACTGCAGCTCTTTAACACAACATGAACTGTCTGTGACGACACTGTGAGACATTAAACGCACCAAGTCGGGGAGAGAGCACTCACCTACACACTGGGTGCCATTGACTCTTTCAAAGCCCTTTGGACAACTTTCTCCATTGGCACTATTTCCTGGAAAAATCAATTATGTCATTATAGATTACTTTATTTTTGCACTATATCAAACACATATGTAGCAATTAAAAAGGGGACATACACGCATTTCTCAATGGCTGAGTTCAAATTTCAGTAACCCTGCAAAGATTTCAAAGTTAGCGGAGATGCGAAATCTGACTTGTGTGTTCTTCTGCCTGTGTTACAGTTTCTCAATATTTCTGACTTGTTTATACACTGAAAGAACATTTCCTGAGCATATACTCGACTTTAACCCATTGTACATATGCCTTGTCAACTCCATTAAGTTCAGCTCTTTGCGTCATCAACTTTACACTGAAATACTGTGGTACAAATACTGCACAAAATGTTGAGTTAAAGTGTGACAGTGGTTCTGAGCATAAATCTGATAGCCTGTATTGACATCAAAGTGGTAAAGTCCATTCCTGAATTCCTTCATAAAATGTTCTTAATGTTCCTCCTTCCTTGTTTTGGCGTGCACTGTGTCAAACTCATTCAACGTTCAAACTGTATGCCAACTGTAAAAAAAAAGTGTTAGATAAAAAGTGGAAAAATGCCATGTTAGATAACCTGTAAATATTTTCATATATTGAAATGATATATTCATATATCACTGATTTATCTCATGATTTCGCGATTTCATGATTTATATTCATATATAGGGACTGCATTAAATAGAACTTACATGGTGGCATATTAGGTAGCTGTGGTATTGCATTATTGACCTCCAGTAGACAGTTATTGCCATAGATGATCATAGATTTATCACAGATCAATTAAACTAGCCTTATTAGTTGGTATAGAAAACCTGACTAAAAACACAAGGATTCAGCATCCTTACATATTTCATTTTTTCCACACCCATGTTTTTGCAAAACTGCTTCTCTGTATTGTGTCATTGTCTCGCTTTAACAATCCTTTTTTGTTAAACAGCAGTTCTTTTGTTCTCATATGGTTTCTCATTGAGCACAAAATTTTCTGCCTCTAACTCATATATCCTGAAAACATTGTTCCAGATGGCTTGCAGATCATTTATGTGCTCTTTGGAAAACCTGAGCCAGGCAGCAGTGTTCTTTTTGGAGTCTCATTAGTTTGCTCCTTGCTGTTCCAGGAAGTTATTGTTCTCTTTGTCTGGATATTCTCAACAGCCTCTGATGACTTCTGAGGGATTTTATCTGCAGGACAACTTTTTGATGTTATAATGGAAGCGATGATGCTGCTCAATTCATTGATCTCATGGCATCGGCATCATCCATGGTTACTTTTAAATGATAATGTCAGATGGCTTTTGTTGGTTGGATTTTATACCCAAGGAACAGCCTCCAATAGAGCTTATAAAAATCAACTGACTGTTTTCTGAAACAAAATATTATCTGCGAACCCCCCCCCTAGTTATGTTACAACCCAAAGGCTGCCAGGGGTATGGCAAGGTGTAACATAAACTGTACCAAGTTACTTGTGAGTGATGAGACAAGGAGAGTGTAGCATATGTGTTTAACAGTGATGTGCTGGAATTTTTAATACTCTTTTTTTAACAGAGCGATTCTCAGATTATTTACTTTACGAATGATATAATAACATTCATGGGAATATCCATCCATTATCCTTTACCACTCATTCTGGTCAGGGTTGCAGTGGTCTGGAGCCTATCCTGGAATCAGAAAAATTATATACTATATGGGATACTGTCCATCACACGGTGGCCACACACTATGGTCAGTTTGCAGTGAACAATTAACCTAAAACACATGTCTTTGGACTATGGGAGGAAACACATAGCAACATGAAGAGAACATGGAAATTACACACAGACAGAGCTAAAAGTAACAATAAGAGAAAACAACAATATCCTAACTGCCCTGTTTTTTTTTGCTACACAGCTAATAAGTTCAGCCCAAAAACAAAAGGGCTATCAAACCCAAAATAAAGTCTTCCGCAACTTAGCTAACTACATGGTTCTACACAAGTACAAAATAAACCAACAAACCGCAAGCCTTCAAAAGGGAAAAGGGCTTCTGAAGCTCAATAGAATCCTCTCCAGCTTCCCCCAGGAAGAGCTTTTATTGTGTGAAGAATCCTGGCTCTCTGATTAGCCAGCAAATTCATATAAACTCCAGGGGTCAGCAATGAGTGATGGGCTTCTTGTTTATTCCCAGCCAGGGGTGGGAAAATAGAGACCAAAAAAAAAACAACAAAATCGACACATCAGTGGACATAAAAAATTTGAAAAAAATAAGTTACTGAGTTTCAAATCGTGAAAATTCAACCTGAACATTATACATTTTCAAATTCTCTTAAAGATAGAAATGTTTTCATTGGTTCTAAAATGTTTTCTCATATTCTTTAACAGTAAGTTCTATACATTTTTACATTTCAACATACTTTTCAGGTGTTTATCATAGTTTCAGTTTAAATAGTGATTAAAGAATAAGGGCATGATAAGTAACAAGTCTTCGAGGAAATAAGTTATCAGATAAATAAATGAAGAGACACTAAATGATAGCAACTAGACAAATTTCCATGACTGATCTGTTATGATTTTATGCTGGAGTTTTTATTAGTCTTTTTTATCAGACTGATTGTCAAATTATTTACTTTATGATTAATAGGATAACATTCATGGAATATCCACCCATTATCCTTTACCACTCAATCTGGTAAGGGTTGCAGTGGTCTGGATCCTATTCCGGAAACACAAAAACTGTATGCTGTATGGGATACTGTCCATCCCACACACAAGGTGGCCACACACTATGTTTCTCAACTATGTGGCCACAGTTTCCAGTGAACAATTAACCTGAAAAACATGTCTTTGGACTATGGGAGGAAACGCATGCCAACAAGAAGAGAACATGCAAACTGACCATAGTGTGTGGCCACCTTGTGATGGACAGTATCCCATAAAGCATACAGTTTTTGTGTAAGACTGAACTAGATGTGAAACCACACCTAAACAGGCCAGGTTCCATGAGGCAGCAGTGGTACTTGCTGTGCTATCAGGGCCACAGAAACAGTATTATTTATATAGACACCTGAATAATGAGTACCTTAACACTTAGAAAGATGTTTGACAGACTGACTTGTTTATAAATGAATATAACACAAGGATCAGGCTCACCACTCTGTATTACAGGAGAGATTTATATTTCTGTGGTGAGAGCTGGAATGCGATGAAGAATGTAACAACCATTACTGTTTGGGTTATGTAGAGAAGTATGAAGGAAACCTGTGCAATACAGAGCAAAATAATATTTTAATAATGATATTAAAATTTTACAAGCCCTTGGAAATGGTGTAGTAGTCTAATAAGGAGACAAAGGCATGTAAAGCTCCTGCACAAAAATGGAAAGTACATACTTTTCCAAAGTGAGTCAGGTCTTAAAACAATAGATTCCAGAGAAATTATTTTTAGTAACATGTTAAAAAAATAGTAAGTAGTTTGACTTTTTATAGAATGCGTTTTTTACTTTGAGGTTTTAACAGCACTATTCCTGCATGCAGCAGCATAACTATGGCAGGTGTTTATAATTTTGCGTGAAAGTGTGTCTGTGTGTATCTTGAAATGTATGGGGGGGGGGGGGGGGAAAAAAAATTAGAGGAAAGGGGGGGTATTTTTT
>UFQX01000053.1:1402709-1477171 GCA_900497675.1 Arapaima gigas
AATACATGGGGGGGGGGGGGGGGGGTGAAAGAAATTCTGATGAAATCCCAGTCTAGACAGAAGGAGTATATGCCTCATAAAAAGCTTACTTCACAAAGACTGCAAATTACTTTTGGAAAGTAGATGGGAAAGAAAATAAAGCACAGCAGACGCTTGAGAAGGTGACGCACTGAAATTTTTTGTTGAGCACTTTTAGTTTGTCGAAATTAAATTATTCAAAATGATGAAAATAATAGCAACCATCATGTAAGACACTACATAAACGTCATTTTACTAATCTGAACCTGTCTCAGACAATTACATGATTAAATATTCCAATCAAAGAGTAATGCCTTCACAATTTTTGTAGAATTCACGAAGATTTTATACCAGTAACAAAATATCTTCAAGATGCCTAGTTTGAAACATAAAATCAAAACATTGACTGAAACTTTGGTATGAGAATAATATGTGAGCTGGGAAAATGATGACCCACACTTTAATAATGGTGTGTATGTATATTACTTTGCAGAAAATATTTCCCAAAAGAAAGGAGGAAATATATAATGGATTACAAAAATTGATTTAACACTCCTTCAATGGAGCTTAGCATGCTGTGTAACTATGCCTTGCTGAGTACAGTAAACACATAATCTGTGATGATAGCAATTATATTTCTTTCTTTTGTAAATCCAGCAAGCAAATTAGGGACTTACACCCCAAAATAATTTGGAGTTCTCATGTCTCTTATTTTTTAAAAATATGTTTCAGTTTCTTGAAGAGCAGAACCACAAAATACATGACATCATTAATCAGCATAATGGCTTTCAGATGGCTGTAACTTCTAAAGGACTGAACTTGAAACATCTCAAGAAGTAGATGGAGGAAAAGGGTACCCACCAGAGTGGGAGGGACACAGGATGCACTCATTGATGCCCCAGGCCTTTCCTACCCCTCGGCAACAGGTCTCTTGGCTCCTCAGTCCAGGGAGGGGTGAACTACACTGTAAAGCAGGGTGCATACAATACACATCATGTTTCAGAAGGACATTAGTGGCTTTGATATTCATCTTAAGCTTAGAGTGTATAAATGTACAGTACAGTTGCTAGGGTATCTTTTATTTAGTGTACTAGTTAATGCCAAAAAACCCATAGTTCTAATGTGACGCCATTTGAAGCTAGAATCTGCACTATGTTTTGAATGACTGAAAAAATAGATTTTTTTTTTTTTTTGAAAAAATAAAAACCTGACACAGAAATTGATAAAAACATCAAAATGGTGAAGCCAGAGATTTCAGCATGTAAGCATTTCAGCAGTGTATCACATATTTTCCATATAGTTTTCAGTTTTTTGGGCAACATAGTGTGCGCTTTTGCAGGAAAATGAAATGGGCAAAACCGGTGACTTTAGTGACTTTAATAACTGAAGATTTGCATGCCAATTCTAAAATGGTATTCATCCAGGACTTTTCATGCAAAACAATTTCAAGGGTTTACTAAGAATTGTGTGAAAAGCAAAAAAGTACCAGTGATCGACGATCCTGTGGATGAAAACAGCTTGTGAACCAGAGGGGGCCGAAGAAGAACGCTGAAGGCAAGAATATAATTTGGCCACAACCAAGAAAGTCACATCTGAAATCAACATTAGTTTACAGAATATCATCTCAGAATACCACTAAAGGGATTTTTTTCTTAAATGGGCTACAATAGTCAAAGACCATATTGGGTGCTGACGAACAAGAATGTGCATCTCCAAAAGGGCACAGGAGTATCAAGACTGGACCATTGAGGAGTGGAAAAAGTTGCGCTGTTAGATGAATTTAGGTTCCTTTAGCATCATGCAGATGAAAGAATAAGAATTTAGCCATGGACCCATCGTTCCATGGACCCATCTTCTTTGGTGTCAACAGTGCAGGCTGGTAGTGGCAGTATGATGGTGTGGGTAACATTTTTCTGGTGCACATTAGGGCCCTTGATATCCAGTGAAGATAACCTGAATGGCACGGTGTTTCAGAACAGTGATGCTGACCAAGTTTATTACTTCATGGTTGCAGTTTGCCCACACTCAGTCTCTTCCAGCATAATGCACCATGTCACAAGGCAGGAATAATTTCAGGAACAAGGCAGCAAGTTTTCATTGTGTCAACGATCTGCTCAGGCCTCAGATATCATCCTATCTCAGGACCTTTATAGGATGAGGTGGAAACAGCTGTTCACAGCTGCTGTGAAACTGCACAATTTGCAAAATCTTCACAACACAGCAATATCTGCTAAGTACAGCATTTCTGCACAAAGCTTGTAATACCTTGCAGAATCAATGCCCAAATGAACCGATGCTGTTCTGATGGCCAAAGGAGGTGCAACACACTACTAGATAGGTGTGCCTAATAAACTGGCAACTCAGCTAATTAATTCATGATGTCCCAAAATGTCTGCAGAACTCATGTTATAAGAAACTGAGCCCTTTTATACATGATAATGGAGGCAAAGTCTTGAGAAGCTTACTGAAAGAAGGTAAAAATTTTGTAACAAGTTTACTGTCTCAGAGTCAGATTTTTTATTAAATCTATAAAACATGAAAAGACTGAGTCAGTTGACGGGGTGACATTTTGAAGACTTTGTACCATTTTGCTTATTGAAAATTCCTTCACCTTATTTACTGCTTTTTAGAGCACAAAAATAATGTTAATAATAAACAGTATTTAGCACATAATTTATAAAAAATCCTAGCATAGTTATTAGATTATGTCTGGAATTAGACTTCTCTAAATAAGGTGTTAAAAAACAAAAGTGAGCACCATACATACTTGTCATAATTTGTGACAAAACAAATGCTATTCTGTGAAGAACAAAGTGAAAGTGAAGAACTATTTTATATTTCATCATTCACAGTTGTGTGCTTTAGTTCGATTGCAAACCTTGGTAAAGATGAAATGATGAGGTGGTCTCACCTTGCCATTACGGACCTCCCTGAAGCAGTATTTGAAGCCAGAGGACTCTGTGTAGGTAGAATCTCCACGCAAAGTCTGGGCCTGGATCTGGGCTGCTCTTGCTTCCATCCTTTCTCCTAACAGCAAGCTGCTCCTGGCTCCCACCAGGCCAGATGACTGTGTGGCAGTCTCTGGTTGCCGTCTTGCCACTGGCTCGTATCCCACCTTCAGCACACGGTGAATCTTTACGCTTGCCTCAGGAGGGTGCTGGACTCGAACCTTCACCATCGAGGAACTGGCAACTGGTGTAGAACACAAGAGTTCATACAAGAAACATTTATTTGACTAAGGGGCTCCACAAGAACAGCTGTATTAACATGAAATCATATTATATCAATACCATTAATGGACCAAAGACATGAACCACCATCCTGAATATCTGCAGGTTAAGGTCATAAACATTACTTTGTTTGTATGTAAGGTACAGCTGTGACCTCTTAAATGTAATACTTTTGCAAGACATTGTATAATGCACAATGTTACAGTTATATTACACCAACAGGAGAATATCCATTAATATGTGCAAATGTCCTCTGCAAGGAAGTAGTATTTTTTTGTTTTTTCTGTAAAAACAGGCTGTTGCAGTAAGTAATGGCAGCCTTCCATTGTTTTGGAGAACAGGTGATGTGGTGGCAAATGACATTCCCCCCGGCAAACTGGCAGTCAGTGGGATAAAATTCTGTGCACAAAGCTGAGTGAAAATGGTATCTCTCAGCCTTCCACTAATACTAGAGTATAACAAATAACTGGTAAACTCTGGGTGATGTTTGACTACCCATGCTGTCCCAAAAACACACCTGTCCAGCATAAGAAAAGGAAACAAGATGTTTCATTGATACGAGAACTCATAATGTCAAAGGGCTATTTACGTGCCTTCAGCAGCTGAACAAGTGTTGTGTAAGGGTTCTCAAAATTACAAAACAGCAGCTATTAATTAGATTTTTTTTGCCTTCTAATAGGGTAGTACAGTGAGTGGCACTGCTGCCTCACAGAGCCTGGGCCAGCTAGTTGTGGGTTTGAATCCAGCTTTGTTTGTGTGACGTTTGCATATTGTCCTCATGTCTAAGCAAGTTCATAGACATTCATTTGAGGTGAACTGGTCACTATAAATTGTCCACGGTGTGTGAGTGTGCGGCCACCCTGCGATGGACTGCCATCCCATCCAAGGTGTAGCCTTGTGTCCTGTGATTCTAGGACAGGCTGCAACCAGGATAATGCGGTTTATGATAAAGAATGGATTGATGCCTTGCTAAGTTTATGTGCTGTAAACCCTTGTTCGATAATGTAACATCAAACTTTATATACTAGCTCAAAAAGTATTATCTTTGTCTGCAAAGATATATTTTGGAGTTCAGATTTAATATAAATAGACAAACCTAAGCTAATACATCAGAGATTTAAAAAAAAAGAGGGTTAATAACACAGTGAAAACATACATATTACAAAATAAATGCTCTGATAAAATGTTATTTGGTGAAAATACACCCACGAGAATGAATTTCCTTTATATTTGCAGGTTCGGCTCTTCATTTAGTTTTATTTCTTAAAATATTGTTTTGAAAATTTGCTATGTTAGTGATGATAACTCAAATAACTTCAATAAGAAATTAATAATAAATTTATTCTGAGTGCAATGGACATTTTAGTCATATTTAGAATACATTACATTAAGGAAATGACAATATCAGGGAAAATATTCAGTATTTTGTTGCAGTAAAATGTATTAATGTTCATGAATCCAACCCCTTTATTCTTTCCATGTTCACACAAAAGCTGAGTTCCTCATCGCACAATGTCCTCAATATAAATTTTGAAAACTGATTAATGCAAGAAATGTTAAATTTTGGTTCTGGGGTGGATAGTAAAGGAGAGACAAAGTGATTTCATGAACATGGGCTGGTCACGCAATTTAAGACCTACCATCTGACTGAGGCTGCTGCTCATTCTGCAGCGGGAGGATGTATTCTGACTGAGTTAGGATTTCCTCGCTGGGCAGCACAGATGGGCTGGACAGTTGCTTCTCAATGTCATTGGTCGAAGATGGAGCTGGTATGTGGCAGAACTTTCCCGTGAAGGTAGGTGGACACAGGCAGCGATCCTTACGGATGCACACGCCACCATTCTGGCACAGCATTGGGCAAAGAACTTGGAGACACGAGAAAACAAGGGAAGAAGAAAGATAAAGTGTGCATATTCTAAAACTGCAAAGAGGCACATTCATACAAGACATGTTCTTGCACATATTTCTTGAGCTCCAGTCAGGCATACAAAGGCAGAAATCTGACTAACAAGAGAAAAAAAATAAAATGGATTTAGCAATGCACATTAGTAATAATTAGCCTTTGTTCATCATTGTGTTCAGCATGTCACCATAGGCATCTTATGCGCAAAGACACTCATACACCAGACTGCCAGTTCTTTGGAAGTGCAGACCCATAAATGACATTAAGAAAAATGATCACTCAAATGCTATTATTTCAGAAGAGCTGAACATTTAAAACAAATGTTTTCAAAGGGCTCTTTAATGCATGTAGTTGGATGTGGTTGTTCCTTATGCTTTATTACTGCACCCAGTTAATTAAATGTGTTTTTTTAAATTTATGGAATGGTTTATTACTTTTGTTATAATTATTATTATACCATAATAATGTTTATAGCTCCAGTTGGATGCAAGGTTGTTTAATTTTAATGTCATTTTTAATCCCTCCCTCTTTGTGTATTAAGTGCAGTGTTTTCTACTCTGTAATTTTAAATGGAAAATGTAATTGTATTAATAAAGCTCCTTTACTATACTTGATTTTTGGTGAAGAAACTGGCCCTGAAAACTGTAAGTTAACATAATCTCTATTATCTTTTGCCATTTGCACTCATTTGATTTGGCAGAAATCAATACATACATAAAACATAACTAAATTATAACTACTATACTTCTTCTTGTTTAAAATGTAGTTCTATCTTTACCCTGGAGTTCTGAGCTATGAAATTCAGTATTTGAAATATATCCAGTATCTACACAGATCATTCATTTAAAATACTCTGCCCTTCCTTCCAGACTATGCAATGGATTTCCCGTCTGAAAGCTCCACAAAGCAAGGTATCACAACTGCTGCTGTGGTATTGGCACGTTTCCCCCCCACCCTGTCTGCCTATTGTTTGAACCTCCATTGCAGCAGGAAATCCAGTTTTTTTTTTTTTTTTTAATCAGGAAGAAACACACAGCTCTTCAGGTAGTGGACTTTTTTATTGAACAATCTGTGCTGTAATGCAGAAATTGCTTTCAGACTACAAAAGCCCAAGAAGGCACATATTTTTCAGCCAGAAATTGATATGTTAACCTGTTTGATATTACATGCTGATGCTGACTCCTTGTTACTTCAAGCACTCATTGATGAGAAATCTCCATTTTCACATAAAGACTACGGTTAGTGCTAAACCGAAAGTTTCAGTGGCCCTATTTCCCGGGGATCCTTCGCGAATTAAAAGAGCCTCCTGCACAGATGTTTTCTTCTCTTGGGGCCTCACTGAGAGCTCCACAGCACCACCTTCAAATTCACTCACACTCCACTCCATTTCCTTGTTTCCCTGGGCTCTAGAAGACAGGTGGTTTCAATCACAAGACGACGGGTGTTGTTTACTTCTACAAAACACACCAAAGAGGTGCAGCATAAAAGCTATAAATAAAACTGTAGCTACAGTATGAGGAATAATAAATAAAATCATCATCTTTTATAAAAGCTTAGATGTGCAATGCAAAAGTCTACTGAATATCTATGATCATTGTCTACAGCTGAACATACTGTGATGACAGTGTGAAAATTAATTTGTGATGTAGACCTGCTTTAGTTCAACACACATAGGAAACCATATATTTTAACAACTGAAAATAAATCCCTAGATTGTTATAAATTATATTTGCATGTATTTGTGTTCTGCAATTAATTTTTATAAGATACTGACTCACTTGAAACAAGCTTGAAAGGGGAATGCTCTAAAGTTAAGATTTGCTCCTAATGTTAGAAAAAAAACTTTGCAGAGGTAACAATATTATGTCATTTGCAAAATGTCCTGATTTTTCTGGTTTTTACTCAAACTAGTTTTTACTGAAAAAAAGTGGTGTTTCCTCACTATTACTCTCCAGAATACACCAGTGTTTCAGTATGAGAATGTTAATATGGGCAATGATAACCTTTTTTCCAATTTCAGCCAAACTGGAAAAAAATTCAACCAAATTGGTGGCGGTCCAAAGTCTATCAGTGAAACAGGGTGTGACACAGGGTACACCCTGGGCGGGATTCCATTCCATTACAGAGCAGTCGTACAGACTCACTCACACACACACACACACACACACACACACACACACTTCAAGAGCAATTTAGAATCACCAAATCATGTGAATCACATGTCTTTGGACTGTGGGAGGAAACCTGTGCTCCCAGAAGAAACCGACACAAACAAGGAAAACATGAAAACCAGAGCACCATGAAACATGAACATGGGTAGAACATGCACACAGGCCAAGCAGGATTTGCTTATTTGCTGTGAAGCAGCAAGACTACCCACTGTGAAGTACTGCTATGCCACTGGCAAACAAAACTAAACCTTTTGTTAATGAACACACATCTGTATCTTAAAGTTTGCCAGTACTCAGAGTGATTACCAAACCTTTTGAAAAAGGCCTTGGTGGTATATAGAATATGAAATTTTAGCGGGAAAACCTGTTTGATACCCTCAAGTGGAAAGTAAATACACAACATCCTTTTCTGGTCCACTGTTTCACTTCTTCTCGTTACAAATGTTTATTCTGCTGTGAAACAGGGTTAAGGAAGCAGGCGTTATAGCACATATGTACATTCCACGTGTTAAGCATGCTATGAGACTAACAGTATTCATGGTCACCAAATAGAGGGAAGTAAAAAGACCAAGAAATGTAAATCAAAGACACATGCTGGCAGTTCCCTCTATGCAAGTGAAAAGCTCCACTGCCCAGTTTCCACAACTGTGGAAACATTTGCTTCACTTCCTTCTAAAATTCCATATATATTCATTCAAATCTTCTGCAACTCTTGCACCTCACTACAATACTAATATTGCTCATCTACTGCACTTTGCAAAAGTATCAAAACATTTGACCCCCCATTTTATGAAATGACAAAATTACACTTACACATGTTTCTAAATAATTTATGTTTTAATCAATTATCATATTAAAGACCTCTAGTAAAGTAAATTACAGGGGAGACGACAAACTTGGAGTACAAAATTTGTGATGACAAATATTTGAAATGCTAAAGTCTCTTTGGCAGTTGTTATGTCCATTTGTTTCTGGATAAGTCTGTAGAAACTCCAGGCACTAATTTAATACAGTTTTTGCTCACTTTTCTGGATAAGTTGGTCAAGTCCCTTCAGGCTTTTTGGAAGTCACTTGCTAATAGAAGTTGTTTTCCCACCCAAAAATAAAAATGAATAATTCAAAGTCTCTTCATCCATCTTATGAACTTACTTCAGGCCCATCTCTTCAGCATGTTGCAACATGTTGCAGTTACATTATTTTCATTATGTTGAAATACATTTTTGACTACATGCTATATCTCAGAGACCGACAGATCAGACATCTTATGTCTAGGGGAACGGTCAATTTCAAGTTTTTTTTACACAAGTTTCTATTTTTTTTAAACCAAATTTGTACAAGTTTTTCTGAGGTAATTTGTTTATTTTTCAAAAATTATGCTTTCATATGCTCAGTTTTTATGAATGACTATCATACCAACTAAACAATGTATCCAGACTGTGGCATCTCTCACTTGTCCCCTCTTTCTAGGAAACATTTTAATTAGTGTCTCGTTGCAAATTAAAATATGTAGATTACATGATTTTCTATTCTGCGAATTTCACAAATACACAATTAATTCCAAAGCAATAAAGATTAAAGCAGATTCTATGTATCTCAATTTCTTTGCTCCAGATCTATTTTTGGGCTGCAGGAGGACTGTTTTTCTATCTCTCTTTAAGCAGATAACCTCACTACGAAGGGACTGCACAACATTGACTGGTATTACAGTAAATGGAATTACGTAGAGATGAAGTGTCCAATGCAGCGGCTAATCTGAAAACTGGATCTGGAGTAAATGCTTAATTTTTATGAAATTTTCTCTCTTGAGTGAGTAAAATTAGTTCACACAGCTACAGGCAACTTAACTACATTGTGTGTTTTGTTGAAGTAGATTTTTCATCTTTGTAAGATGACGTAAATGTAAAAAACTGAAATGCAAGCTGAAGGATGCTCATTACTAAGAATCTGCTGCCTTATTTTTATACAATAGCACTTTCCATAAATTTACTAGCCATACCGGCTCACTAAATAGATGATTGAGGGCAAAAAGTGAGGAGAAGCTAATATTAGTTAACTATTTCTAGAAAAGTGTTTTTAGCTTTTGAAATAATTTTTATTTTTACTATGCATTTCAGAAAGAACTTAACATGGGGTAGAAGACACCAAAGAAGTGATGCTTGAAAGTGTTGTCTCTCCTGTATAATTAGCAGTAAACTGAGACACAACAAATAAAGAACCGGATCCATCCATATTCCTATTTATACTAAAATGGATGGACATGAGACACATATAATCATAAATCTGTCTCAAAAAGTAAATGTACGCAGAGTATAAAAGTGCTGTCAAAAAGTTTTTCTTCAGTTAACTCGGGGCAGGGAAGTTCATATTGCTGAATGTCCACTAAATCCAAATGTTTGTGAGACGGTGTCAATATTGTCAAGTCTGTCAAATAACAAGCTGTATATTTTGAAGCATATTTTGAACAGATGGACCAAACTATTATGAAGGAGCACCAAAGTACCATATAATTTAAAGTGAAAAGTTAAATTTAAATAATTTAAAGCTATAACTGAAATAAATTAAATGAGCAGTTTTAAAGTGAGGATTTACTGTATGTACTAATATGACAATAATAGGCTAATGTTAAATTAATGTATGAAAAATATAATGTATCAAAAAAAGATGTGCATAATAGGCAGCATGATAGCACAACAGGTAGTAGTGGTTCCTACCCACTTTACAGTTTGCATACTCATCCCGTGTTTGTGTAGGACCTCCAAACCAACACACATCTCCAAATAAACAAAAGTAAATTTTAGAGGTAGACATGAGAATGTTTGTTACATGAGGAGCCTATTGAATTAAACATGATAGGTGATCATTCCAGATGATATAATGCAAATTTATCAGACTGACTGGAGACCAGAAAAGAAGTGGGCTAGAAAGAGAAGAGAGAAAGAGAATGGTTTCAAACCCTTGCTGGAAAGGATTCAGCAATTCTGAGAGAGAGAGAGAGAGAGATAGAGAGAGAGGGAGAGGTTGAGAGAGAGGGAGAGCTCATTCCACCACATTGCAGCCAAAACTGAGAATCTATGTCATTCAGTTTGTGAGTGGAAGCATGAAGCAACTAATGGTCAAGGAGCATAGGGCTGAAATCATTGTTAATATTATCACAGTGTTGGTGACTATTATTTTTGAATACCACTAGAGGCTGCTGGATGGAATGATAAAGTTGATGTAAAGACGCCATGGTGCTATGATGTTATGTATCTGTACACCTGAGTGTTTTTTACTGAGAAAGTACGTACAAATTATAACAACAACAACAACAGCAACAATAATAATAATAAAACTGACAGATCATGTTGGTCTGGTAAAGGCTTAACTTGTAATGCAAGGTATGTTACAGGCCACACTAAATCAAAAGCTAAATTACTAAATGCTCTATTGTTATTTCGATTAAAATTAAGTGTTGTAAGTAATTTAATTAGTAAGTTAATTAAGTAATTAAGTCTCATCAGTGTTGATGAGTCATATATAGCCTGTTACACCTACAACATTCAGTACCAAAAAGGAAAAAAAATTGACTGGGAAAAGCTGTTGGTCACATCAGCACCACTAATAAATATTCAGAGAGCTGCTGCTGAGACCCTGCATGATGGGTGTCAGGGGATGAATGGTACAAAGTATGACCACAACACTGGTGTGACATTTGTGTTGATAGCACACTTTCTAAACTAGTGTTTAGTACAGTGAGAAGTCAATCATCCTTACAAACAAAGTCAATCCTTACATCCTTATTTTCAGTAATGGAAATCTTAACCAACAGTGCAAGTTAGATCTTTTTCATGTGTGTTCAACAACAATGCTCAGAAAACCAGTTTTTCTCTCCTCCAGGGTTTAACTTTCAGAGTTATATTCTGTAAAACACCCAACTTTTGAATATACTGGAAATAAAAGATATAGTGCTGGAGCGAACCCTGCTTTACATCCAATGAACAGAACATATCATTGTCAAGTAAAACAAGGAAAACTGTAACAACTTCACTAGTGAAACACAGTACATATGGTCATAATTTAAAGCAGAAATAAACTGTCCATGTTAGTCCATCTTGTGAATGACCTGAAATACTTATGGTTAAGTTCTAAAATGCAATAAGGGACAGAGATCCAAGCAGTACATGCAATGTAGAATTAAACACATCTCATAATAAACTGCAGTTCTAGCCATACTTCTTTAAACTGAATAAAAGTGTGTGTCAAGTAGCAGAAAAGCAGTAAAATCCAAATTTTTAGTACCAGAAGCACAAAGTATGAAGGACAACAGCAACCACTCTGCAGGCCATCAGCAGGATCACTGTAAGGCAGCTTGCCAGAAAGCCCTCTGGTGCCCATATGTGACCTTGGCAATCTTTGCCCAATTCAGACAGGTCATTCCTCAAAAAAAGATTCCATCATAGTTTAGTTCCAGTTTTTCCTTGGAAATTTAACTGAGCAATTGCAATATCTTCTTTTTGTCAGATTCAGGACCAACATTACTATGATTTTATTCCTGGTCTTGGGAACTCAATGGCCGAGCAATATACTACAAACTAAAATTTCCTCTGAAAATTATTATCTATAATAAATGTATTCACATACAATAAATCAAAATCAGTTTGAGAATCAAAGGTCCACCTACCTCCTCCACCTGTTTTAACTCAGCTTCACAACTTAGGGGAAGAAAAAAAACTCCACAGGCTACAACCAAAAACGTGACAATTTAAAAATATTTTTAAATGAAACAATGGCCAAACACGCCACCATTTATTGCAAATCTGAGTTTGATTTCAATCAATCCATCGTTTGAGAAAAAGAGGAATAAAAAATAGGTTTTTGGCAGTTTTGGGGTAGTTACTTACAGATTCGGAAGCCTGGTCCCCCAGCTGGCCGGCTGTCAGGCTCGTGGCTGTAAAGTGCTGTGATGTTGCCGTTCTCGCACAAGTTAGCGCAGCGCCCCGAGGTGCAGCGGACCTTGCAGATGGAAGGGGTGAAAAGCAACTTGATGCGCTCTCGTCCTCCTCTGCCGGCCGTCTCGTCGCAGGCTGAGCGGGGGAAGAATACCGAGCAGCAGTGGAGCAACAGCAGGAGCCTGTGTAGGACCATGGTCTGTCCTGTTACTGACTCATCCCCCAGAGAAGAGTGTGAGTTTGAGAAGTGGAGCCCTTTGAGGGAGGAGGGGCGCACGGACGGAGGAGGAAGGGTAGTTAACAAGCCAAAAAACAGAAGAAAAGACGAAGAAGGAGCTCAGTTCTCGCTACGCCACGCTCTGTGGGGAAAAAATGCAGGGGACAAAGTGAACAAGAAGAGCGAATGCTGAGAAAAAACTATGTAAGGAGGGAGGCATGTATGACTGTGATTTCATGCATAGTACAAGAACAAAAAAGGTGCCAAAGCTTGCTTGGAAACAAATAAATTGGAAGCAGTGTGAGGAGCATGCTCTGGGACTTGCTCCAAACACAATGTTTATAAGGGATCCAATCCATTGTGGTGTGTTGTTGACTCTTAACTGTAGCTCCTCCCTGTGACGTTGCAGCGTGATTGTGGGGCAAATCTCCCTACTCCTCAAAAATTGCAAAAAAAAAACTTGTCTAAAGAAGAGAGCCAAAAATGAAGGTGAAACTGAACAGGAGTGCATGTGGAAGGGATGTATGCAGTGGCTTCTATTTCATCCCCCCAGCGATATAAAGTTAGATGAAATCTATGCTATGCAGTGTTCCAATCTCATATTGCAGCAGAGATGTTTCTCCCAAGATGCAAACGATAAAATACATTGAACCTGATGTCCCATAAAGTCAATGAAAAAGCTTTCCCTGCTGCCCTCCTTAATGCTACTCCCAGTTTACACAAAATCAAATATTCTCAATTAAAAAAAAACTGTTAAATGCTGCTCAGTAAAGAAAAAAATGAATATGTGGCAAAACATCTTTCAGACACAATTTCCTTGGTAATGGAATTAACATAAGAGGAATATGATATAAAAATATGTGCCTCAGCACTGCACTCAGCGTTTTCACTTATGTTTCTCGTAGAACATGTTCACTCAAACCAACCAACAGAGCAACACAGTAATACAATACAGCTTCAACGTTTAATGAAAAGTGACCAAGATATTATAACAGAATTAGAAACATTATGTGTTTTCCGCTTACCATCCCTAAAAACGCTTGGAACATAAACTTCAAGGCACCAAAAAAGAAAGCTAAAAATTAAGTTAAGACATATTTTAAGGCTTAGTGCTTAAGACATATTTTATGTGCAATTTGATGAGGCTTTAGTTTGCAGTGACTGGGATCAAAAACATATTTTAATAGGATGTGACATACAGACTGCAGTATTGAGACACCTTAAGCTGTCTTATTTCACTGTGAATCAGTGCCCACGAATCAGTGCTAGTGTGGAATGCAGCCATGTCAGGTTTAAAACCTTAAAATGGTGGAGTAAGGGAAGCCAAGAGACCAGCTGGAGCACAGTAAAATTACTGCAGTGTCACTAGGAAGTAGTCTCTGGTCTCCAGATATTCCAGTCATTGCTGATGAGGAAGACGTGACAGATGCCAGGCTCCGTGGTCTCCACTTCCCCCAGTCGTCACAGGGGACTCTTAAGTGGAGCAACAAAGCTGACCCCTAAACTGACCACTTCATTTTATCGCCATTTGCATGTTCTTGGAGGTACTGCAGACCTTTGTAAAAAGTCAAGTCAGAAAGTAAAAGAAAGACTAAAAACATTCATTTAAGCAAATGCACTAAGGACCAGGTTTCAAAGCAGAGGGAGTTATGCTTTCTGTATTTTATAATGCAAGTGTGATTTCAGTCAGACATGGATAATGTTTGTATGTCACAATGCAACACAATTAGTATTACGCTACAGTTTAACTTAATGCAGCAGAAAAACTGTTGCCATAATTTAACTGTAATATATTTTTTAAAAATATGGAAACATTTCGATTGGGAAACATTTTATTAAACAGCTGTATAGGTTTTACTGCCATTATTTAAATTTGATAAGGAGGGATGTCTGCATGTATAGTTTTGAGTTGTGTTGAACTGAACTGTATTTGTGTGTTGAATTCAACACTCGTGACAATTTGCTCACGACCTTGGAAAATCAGTCAGGCAATCGAAACGGACTGCCTGACGTTTAGATGTTAGTACTTAGTAATACACATTTTCACTGTACAGGATGCCGAAAATAAAATTCCCAATCCCAATAAATTATATTGCTTGAGAGTGTAAGGTCAAGATCAGAATGTGCATTAATGTCAGTGTATGTACATGTGCATGTATTTCTGGGTATATTAATATTTATCGGCAGTCAACAGGCCTACAGAATGCAGAAATCCACCACGAGAATAATGTCTTGGTAACACCGTTGTTGAAAATGTGACTCACAGCCTTTTTCAGGGAACTGTGACAGAACTGGGATTGTTGCCCTCAACGTGTGTGTGTGTGGGGGGCGAACTCATCAGGGATTCTCAGCGCATTTTGAGAACCACTTTTGTTGTCCCATTAGGACAGCTGGGGGTTTCTGATTGCCAGCACTGGGGGTCTCATCATCCCTCCATTTTGGGGTTTGACAGCCTCACATTGCATCCAACAATGGAGCGGCGATGACATGACTCGGTCATGAATGATTCATGAATGATAGTTACTCACGTTCGTTTTTTGCCTTTTTCTTAGTAGGTGGTTATCCTATAGACAGGAGGTACAGACATCCGTATACTAAAGAAACAAAACTTTCACTATACACAACTAAAAACGCAAAATATTTCTCGATCTTCCCGCTAGCACTATCTAAGTCACAGCAACCTGAGGCAAGTGCTTCAGCAGATGTTGCTTCTTTAGGGGATTTAAAGTAGGAATCTTGGGATCTAGGGGTCTACTAGCTTTTATAAGGCTAACTATATCATTCAGCACAGCTCTCTATCTCATCTGCTACAATAAAAAGCTGAATAAATGTGCTCCTAACTGTGTGTATAAAATATCACCATGGTTATGGCACCGTGCAAATACTGTATAACAAGAAAGAAATACGAATGGATGTTGCTGACAGTTTTACACATATGTTGGTCATGGTCAAAAATAGTTTAGGAATGATGCAATAACGTCTATAATGATCACTGATAAATAGAGGATATTTACACACCACATGTTTGTTTTCATGGCATTTTTCATGACATGTCATTCTGGAGTAATCTGGGAAGCCCATTAGTGAAACTGTATCCATCTAGCCCATAATAACTGAAGCTCAGTAACTTGGAGCCAAAGAAAACAACCACAGGGTTTTACAACAATAGCATATCTAAGCCTATCTATGTGAGAAAAGACATTATGTGCCATATGACCATACACGGATATGCTTATCTGGTGGTACATTGATTTCAAAACCAGTACACTGGCCAAATTGTTTAACAAGATATAGCTGGAATGGAATCTAACTCTTTTTTTCATGAAAATGAATGCTGTAACATGAATTAGACGTAGATGGAGTGCATTATCTAAGCTCCCATGTAAGGGCTGCTGCTTTTATGTTGAAAAATATTAAAGTTTTACAGTTTGGCATACAGTAATTGTTTTTCCAGCTGCCTCCAACTGTACTATGTTGAATAAATTGTCATAGCTGAAAGACAAAAATTGCAATTAGAAATTTGACTTTGCTGCAGAATGGTAAGCTGGTAACTGGCAATTGCAAAATTTCAAAGGGCTTACTTAGTGAACTACTTTAAAATAAATATAAGTCCATGCAAAAATATACAGTATCCATCCATCCATCCATCCATCCATCCATTACTTTTAATGGACAAAAGCATCTGTTAAATGAATAAATGCAAATGTACTGTAAACATCAGCAACCCAGACATCTTTGTGGGCTGGTCGGAAAAGACAAGGTTTTTTGGAGAAAACCAGAATGAAATCAACATATTTATTACATTTAGCGAGCAGTTACTTTTTTCATACTTACAATGCCGTATTTAACTGTTTTCCATGTAAAAATACATCAAAAATACTTATATCATCAATTCTCTCTCAAGTTCCATTCAGATACTACCAGAACTGAAAAAAAGTTCTGAACAAACTTAAGAGAGAAATCTGAAAAGGGAACAAACGCTTTTTTTCACAGCACGGTGCGGTAGTGCATGTTCAGTAAAGATGGACAATCCTGGTTTTTTCACTGAGGCCGGAACACGTCAGCCAAACTGAGACTCCGCAGTGGCTCGGCTGGGATGGTGCAATCGTCACCTGAATAATGACAAAATATTTCTCCACACAACCAAAAAACACTTTCAGCATTCATGATGTGAACTGTTGTTAAGGATATGGATTTTATAGCACTAACTGAATTTGTCTGCAATGGTAACAAAGCAAAGTTTTGCTGGAAAGCATAACACCTCATCCTAAACCATGGGTTTATTACGGTTTGTGTATCTCAGTGTCAATGAAAGAATCTCCCACAAAAACAAGTCATAAATGTAACAGATAATATATTACCAGATGGGCTCTTTTTCAATAAACAAAAAAAATACCTAACAACATTTGTGGACCAGATTGAGGCACCTACTGGATTGTGAAAGCTTTGCAGATTAAAAGCTCAAGCTATAAATGATTTACTCTAAGGCCATCCTCCACCTTCCCCGCATTACTCTTGCAACTGAAAGCAACTGCAAAATTTATAAACAAACAGGAACGAACCAGCTTTGTGTATTGCCTTGCTTTCATGCTCAAACTGATGGGCAACCCATCAAACAGATTTCCCTAGCTAGCTGACTTGCTCACACCTTGCAGCTGTGGCTGCTTGCTGTAAGTTAAAGTAGCCATAGCAACTGTAGAACCACATTGTGAGAGGAAGGAACGCAGGAAGTGAGCCAACGGTCATGGGGGTAATTTGTAAATTACCCAGTTAGACCCAAAGCAATGTATTTACACTGGGGCTGATAGAAATATGTTAGCAGGCCGTTTGACTTGGACTGGTGCTCTGGAGCTCAGCGATGATGTCAGGTCAGACTTTCTCTCTCATATTACTAAAAGCTGCAGGGAATGATGTTTTCAAAAGGTTCATGGAGTCTGCCAACTTACAAGGCCTTTTGTGGGATACACAAACATTTTGGTTCCTAGAAAAACCAAAGGACCATGGTGACAGGAGTGTTTACTTTTGCTCGTTGTTGACTGGCGTCACTTTTTAAAAACACGCTCTTTCCCTGTGTCCTGCCAAGCTTTGTTTTTGTTCCTGAGACCATAGGCTAGATTATGGCCAGTAATGTAGCGCCAGCCAAATTTTGGCCATCATGATATAATTGTGAATTTTCTATATTTAATGTTGGTCTCTGAATACGTTTACAGTCCCCTCCCCCCCCTTCCATTAATCCAGGTCTCTTGGTCAAAAGGTGCAACCCTAGTATACTAGAATAAAATAGTAACTAGTCTGTCATTAAGCTTACCTATGTTGTAAAAGTTTTCCATTTTCCATTTGCATATAAAATTAAATATAGTTACTACTCCACGAGAGTCCTTAGGCAAGGCTCCTAAAATCCTTTATGGTGACTATTTGCCATCATGTGAATTTACCAGTCTTCTAATGGCTACTTCCAGCATAATAATGTGCTGTGTCACAAAGCACAAGTCTCCTCAAATTGGTTCTATGAACATGACAATGAGTTCAGTGTACTTCAGTGGCCTCTCCAGTCAGCAGGTCTGAATCTAGTGCAGCACTTTTGGGATGTGGTTGAATGGCAGATTAGTAGCATGAATGTACTGCTGACAAATCTGCAGCAATTATGTGATGCCACCATGTCAACATGGACCAGAATCTCAAAGGAATTTTTCCAGCACCTTATTGAATCCATGGTACAAAGAATTCAGACTCTTCTGAAAGCAAAGGGGGGGTCCTACCCAGTATTAGAATGGTATTCCTAATAAAGTGGCTGGTGAGAGTGTTTGTATAGGGGTAGGGTTATGTTCTATTCGATCCCACAGGTCTCAGTCCAGAGCACAATCCTAGAAACAACAAAAATACTACACTGTACTCTCAAACTCCCAGGCCTCTGGTAGGAGGCCTGAGACTGAGGAAAGTTACCATTACCCACAGGGGAAAACTGGGTGAGAAAAGAATTTGTTTTATATATATGCTATACATGCATCTTCATTTTGCACCATATCTGACCCTTTTATCCAAGGTTCCATTTCATTTCTCACATATATGTAGCAGGATATTTTTTGCAGTAATTCAAGTTACCTTGCTTATCAAACTTTGGATATCTTCATGCAGAGTTTGGATTCTCTCCAAAATGACAATAATGCTTCGAGCAGTTGAGCAAAAATATGAGGATGTTAAACAAACAGATGGACTTGCTCAGTAACAAGAAACACAACCTTTTCAACCCAAGGGACACATGCTGAAGACAGAACATTCTGGAGGAAGTCTATTTATATGGCCACCAACAAGCAGTATCAGCTTCGTGGTGCTGAACTACAGTGACAACAGTTGCGCTACAAAACATTTGCAACAGAGCCCCTCCTGGGACTTGAACCAGTAACATTCAGGTTATTAGTCCATGCCCTTGACTACAATGTTTTCATTTAGCATTTCGTAAACAGTTTGTCATAGCTTCCCTCCTTTGCTCAGCTGCCTCACTAACACTCTTATAAACAGTTGTTTGTCTCATTCAAATATAAAAAAAGTATAAAGCTAGTACATCTGTATGTGTGTGTGCTTCAGCTCAGGAAGTTGCATGGCCCTTTTATGAGGCCTCCGTCTCCAGAGCTCTGCCGTGACAAATTTAAATATTTGTTTACCTACAGCTACGCATTTCTTTCCCAGTCTGAAATGAGTGGAAAAGGAAAGCTACTTTGTGCTCGGCTCCCGCCAGGAGCACACACTGCTGCCTGGGGGCTATACTTGCTCTGCCTTGTTTGAGTATCACATTTTGCTGGACTTACACAAAGTTTAAACATTACACTCCATTAGGGAGTGGCTGAGGACTGAGACTGACAAAACAGGAAGTCTTACGCTTTGGCAGTTTTTTTTTTCTGCAACACACCTCTAAGATGAGATTTAAACTGGAATTAAAAATAATATTGAAAAGAAATGCATGTTGTGGAAAAGTGGATAATAATCTGGCAGGAGGAGAAGACCCCACACAAAACATCATGCTGACAGTCTCAGCAACCATGGCAAATCAGTGGTTTACTCATGAACAGCCCTTCCGCACAGAAAACGTTTATAGGCAGTTGTCAAAAAGGGCGTACAGCCTAGAATATGCTGGTAGGAGGGAAGTTAGCAGCAAAGTAAAAATATGCGATGACTTCCTGGCCTTTGGCTGAAATGTAGAATGACAGGGGCTCAGACAAATGCATATAACCTTGCACAAAGAAAATGTCATTGATATTTTAGGTTTTGAAGAAATTTGGGTAAGGACGTCTGTTGCTTCTGTTCTTTGTTTAAGGAGAAACTATAACTGTGTATTTCAACCATTTCAACTGTTTTCATTCCTGTAGATGATCTCTTGCAGCTGCATCTCTAAGCAGCAAAAGATACATATATAAGTAGATTTTTATATATATATATATATATATTTTTTTTTTTTTTTTTTTGAAAAGAGCAGCAGCTGGATTGCTTGTAAATAGACGCCCTTCTCTTCCCATGAGCCTTAGTATATTAATGGTGTCCGTGGCCCCAGAGGGGTGGACCAGTTCTCCAGCTGTACGAAGGCAATAACTCACAGCAAGGACAGGACCTGGTCTCTGTTGGTGAAAGATGCCCCAGCCTTGTGTCTATATGAAAAAGTCTGTTTTATCTTACTGAATTAACAGACTAACTTCACTGTTGTCATTTCTTTTTTATCATTTGCTTCATCTTATGCTTTTCATCATTTGAGATTTTATATTTCTTATAGAAAAATAAACATTTTAAATGCTAAAGAGTATATGCAATAAAAGTATTCTTACTTCATTGAAATAAACAAATTCAATACGGTTACTATTGAAAAATAGCTATTACTATTATAGCCATTATAGCAATAATAAAACACATAGGAAAAAAAGCCAGTTGAAACCCTAAGGATCAAGGTATATGATTCAAAGCTGAAGTTTAACTACAGTAAAGATGGAATCCAGAGCCTTTGCTGTCAATTCTGGGCATCACAGTTGGCAAAAATGTACAGTATATTTTTGAAAAGAGGTCCACCTGCTGACTGGTAAAGGCATAGCAATTTGTGGACTTTTTTAAAATGTTAAATGAATTAAAATGTCTTTGTGACAAACCTGAGACAAGTCAAGGTAAATAACTTACCATGTTAAAGTACAGCAGGAGCAAGTTCATATGTGACCTATATGAACATCTCTCATTATGACTGAAATAAGTAAAAAAGAAACAAGCATGAAAATAGTGCCTTGCAACCCGACAAAAGCAAAATACCAAGTTCTTTCATCCAGCTAACTGTGTGCTTAAGGCCCTCAAACATCAAAGGTACCATGCTTAGTTTTAAATTCATATTTCATGCTTATCACAAGCTGCAGTGTGTGGTGCACCTCACGTGGAGGAGGTCTCTTGGTGGAACGCACCTGCAGCACATTTGGCAGAACAAAGTTAAAGGTCTCCTGCAAGACCAGTACATCTTATGCCAAGCACAGGGCCTGGTGCATTCAAGTTGACATGATACACTGAACGATTATAGCTTTAATTCTGTATCATGTGCATTTTTTAATGTGCAGGATGGCAACTTTTTTAAGTCCTTGAAAAAAATTTTTTTGCACTTCTCCCAAACATATGAAATTGTGTCATCATTTTGTCACCAGCTTGACATCCCTAAAGCTGGTGCTATTAGGTGAAATCTCTGGCAGCGCACTGTTTGGAAAACTATCATCTGGAGAAGTATGATACTCACAGCTGAGTCGGTTTCAGATCATCCTCTTGCCTTTGAACCAGTTTGCAGAATATCAGCTGTAAAATGACTGTGTAAATCTGCAAATGTGATCATGAAACAACGATGTCTCCATGTTCTAAGGGAGTTTTCAACCTGATTTTTGAAGAATTTCCATGGAACATCATTTTTTTGGATCACTACCCTAAGGTTTTCAAAGAATGTCTTACATGTCACTAGAGAAAGAAATGCTCGAGTTCTTTAATGGATGAATGTGGTGGAAATATATTCTGCACTGTGCTCTCCAACTATTCCCAGTGATGTCTGTATCAGGTAAATATGGAAACGATACGAGACATTTATTTGCTGCTCATGAAACTACTGTTGAATCCTTGCCCTAAACAGGCATTACAAACAGACTCGAGTTACAAGTGACAGTGAGAACAGAACAGCCACTTAAAAGTAATTATAAAAATAATTATAATAAAATAATTAGAAGAAATTTTTAAAACTAACCAGGTATTTTTTTTTACCTCGAAGTGCAGACAACAATTGCAAGGAGGTATTACATGAATAGGATAGGTGGCACTTCACAAGTGGGAGATGTAGAAGCCAAAGATCACCTGCAGTTCGTTCACCTTCTGCTTAACTGTTTTTCAGATTCTCTTAAAAAAATTCTTCATCACATTGCTATCTGTCGGCACGTCAGGTGGAGCCACGGCACTTCACTTAAATTAGTAAGCCAGCAATCGTTTTATGAAAAATAAATATTAAACACGTATTAAATACTTATCAGCCAAAAAATTGTCAATTAAAAGTTTGCAAGTTTACAAAGAGGGAACCAACTGTACAGCATTTGGATGCAGTCCCTACAAAAAAGCATCCTGCTTTTAAATAAGGGCAAAAATAAAATGTTTAAGTGCTGCAAATATTCATTTTTTAGAGATTTTTCACTTGCTGGAAATATGTGTCAAAAAAGCATACTTTAACATCAGCAAAGTTGTTAATAAAACAAATATAAAAACTTACCAGGAGCACCACTGTATGACTGAATTGCAATTATGCTAAAACAATAGCGCTGGAAAGAATAATGGGAACACCAAAATATATGCTGGTGTCAAGTGACTAATAGGGATTTGTGCCACCCACATTTTAATGTACTTATTTAGCAAGAGCTTTTCTCCAAAGCAATTTACAGGCAAAGAACACCGTGCGTCTTGGAACACTGTCTCATGAGACCTGAACTGTGTGTAGTTGGATGTTACACTAGAGAAGGAAATGCTCGAGTTCTTCAGTGGATGAAAGTGATGGAAATGTATTCTGCATTGTGCTCTCTAGCTATTGATGTCTGCATCAAGTAAATATGGAAGCGATGGAAGACATTTATTCGCTGCTCATGAAACCACTCTTGAATTCACTCTGTTGTGTATCTCAGGAGACCTTCACCTTGGATTATTTGAAACTCTCCAAAGAAGTGCATCCCCGAGTACATCCGATAAGGCATCTGGCCAAGTAAAATGTCTTAATATACTTTGGTATTTACATAATCGGTAGAGAACTCCTCAGACCCCATATCTTGCACCCAGATGGTTGCCCATACCTGCAAAACCTTCGGACCGTGTTCAACAATAGATGACAACGTGGGATGCAGATGTCATCTAAACAGAAACCCATCTGGATGAAATAACTCTGTAGTCCACCTTAATTTTATTTGTTTATTTATTTATTATTTCTGTATTTGTGTATTTCATTATTTAATTTATGCATTTATTCTTTCTGTAAGTGCAGGCTTTAAGCTTATAACTTTAGGTTATGTGTTTCAAATATGTGTTCTTCTGTGAACACAAGCTCCACGAACCCTAAAATGTGCAATGTTGTATTGTGACACACTGATTTGTTTATTATATTTTTTTGGCAACGATTGAGCCCACGGTTGTCTGACTTTCAGCAGCTCTCCAGTGAAGTATTTCTGAGCTATGACTTACAGCTGTACTCTTTTCGTGCATTGTATTGTAATGTTCCCATTATTTCCTTAATTAATTTACAGCTTTTGTGACAGATGTATGTGCAAGTTTAGCTGCCCATTATTTGCACTTTTCACAATGCTGACAGGCTCACGCTGCATTAGAAAATTATACATTAACCTCAACTTAATCTAAATGAGATCTCCTTCATAGTTGTTTATGAACACAGCAAAACTCACCTCTATAGGTAACCTCTGTGTGATTTAGTGTCTTTGAAATTCAGTTTTTTTGTACTGTTTCCATATGTGGTGTTCTTCAGACAATTTGAGCTTGAATTCACTTCAAAAGATATTTTTAAATAATTACAAAGTAAACAGCACAACGCTGTTCCTTATAATATTATAATTTATTCTTCCAATATAAATGTCACATAAAATATATCTGATTTTGTGGCAGTAGTACTTAATTTCTTTGCTGGTGATGCCATTATTATAATAAATAAGGACAACAGACAAGCATGACTTTGGAAGACTGTACAAGAGCAGCTGCTGTCAATTAAAAAAATAAATTAACAAATAAGAACGCAAAACATCTGTTGAGATCTATCATTCAGCCAAGTTGCAGTACTTGTGCCCAAGATATACAAGAAAATTCAATATAAGGTAAGCTGGTCAATATCAACACTCAGAAGATGAATCATTTCCACTGGCTGAACAGACCTCTTGTCTACGGTGGTCTGACTAGGACTGGAATGAAAGACATTTACTTTGTTATGACTGGGTGTATGTTACTATGTAAAGTCAACTTTTGATGTTTTCTGTTGCTATTGTGCCTGAACCTTCTTAAAATTGCAAAGAAAAAACTCATTTAAGTTTCTTTTGGTTTAAAATGCAAATGCTCACCTTACACTGAACATATCTCTGCATGCGCCATGCAAGCACACAATAAAAAATAATAAAAAGCCAATTTACTTTATTATATGTATTATACTTCGAGCAATTTCTTTAAATAAAATGCAATAAATGTTCTTGCATTAAATATGAAAAATCTGGTAGAAAAAATACTGCAGACACTTCATTTGTCATTCAGAGTTGGAAGCCATAACACTTTCATATTATACACATTGTTTAGTGCAATATGACAAACATTTTGTGTGCTTTATATAAAGAGTGGAAATAATGCATCCATTAAAGCCTATTATTACTGTAAAATATAAATGAGGATTACTTTGAAGATTGACGTTATTGTTTCTCCAGTTGAAAAGGGTGGTCAGTGCTGTCTGCAGGCCAGTGGCAGTTCTCAGTGCCTTTCAAGGTGGTCAAACTTATAAATTATGAAGATGGATCTCAATATATTGTAACTCAGTTAGGGCAGAAGCTAAAATTTAGTAAAAACTTGAACATGAGCTCAGAGTAATTGCAGCAGTTAAGAACATATTCCTGTTGCAACACATTATGTATATTAAGTAGTTTTATAAACAGTTTTCATACTGTGTGAAACTGCAAACCCTACAGAAGCTGGAAAAAAAATTAACATGGAAGTGTGTCTGTGACCATTGTTTAGATTTAGAGTAAATTTGACTGTTTTACTGATCCCACAACAAATGAGAATGAAATCTAATTTTGATCCTGAGAGGTGACTTACTTATGAACATTTTTTTTTGGGTGACAATCGTCATACAAAATTGTGCTTACTGGTAAAAAGTCAGTTTCACATGTTTGGCTTCATTGCAATTGCCAAAGGAGACAAAAGAAAAACCAAAGTAAGCAAGAAAGCAAAGAGTTGTATTTACAAAATAACTGCATCTATCTACAAATGTAAGTCATTTAAACCCAGGGACTCAAACATATTTGTTAGCTTGTTTACATTTCTGGATGAAGACTGGCGGTTTGTCTCACGCTGGCCATGTGAACACACATACTGACAGGAACAGCGTCTTTTTTTGTCCATGTAGGGCACCAGTGAAGTGTCTTCTTGGGTCTTCATCCATGGTTACGCCCTTCTCAGTTGAACCTTAGATGGTTGTGTAGATGTAGACAAATATGACAACCAGGAGATTGAGAACAGTCCCGATGATCCCCAGCATTGCCAGTACGTGCTCCTCACGATCGTTGTTTGATTCTTCAGCATTGGAGATGCCGCCATACTGTCCAGAGGGGATCATGTTTTCTATTAGTGTTCTCCACCAGCAGAGGGAACCCCACCTATATGGATAAAAAGGGCGGCTGAACGTTGTGCTTGTGGGACAGTAGAGTCAGACAGACACAGACGCGTGGTATGCAGGTTTGGACCAGTGATTTGCAATCTCAAGGCCTCAGTTCATTTCCCACTAATTCTGCAGCACCCTTGAGAAAACTGCCTATCGTGAATTGATACAGTAGAATACTTTGCTGCAGAGACTGGTAAATCACTGCAAGCAGTTGGCTGTAAATTTCCTGAGTCATGTTGCACTAAAGCATTAGGCAAATAAAGGTTTAGAATATATTGGCTTTCCGCACATAACAAGCATAATTTCTGTTTGGAGATCTGCTGGTAAAGGGTATTGCAAAAATAGATCTTCATTAACATTAAAATGGAAAAATAAATGATTTTTTAATATTTTAAGCAGAAGTTTTACTCATAGCCACGTCCAGAATATTAGAACTTCTCTGGACACAATTAAACACAAGTTTTAGATACACATATTTAAAACATTCAAAAGCTTAAACGTACCACATTTGCATGTCTCCTTTTCTCAATTCCCTTTCTACCGTCTCTGTCTCATTGTCTCACGATTAAGGACATGTTTGGAGTGAATTAGTCACTCTAATATGGTCATAATATGAAACGTATGCAAGTGAACAAAGTGTGTGGGATTGTGGCGGTGGGGTGTCACTGATCACACACTGTGTCTCACACCCTATGTTTCAGACCACAGCATCTGCATTACACAAGCAGTCAAAAATTATGGTTGTGGCCTTTTAACATACTTTTTTCTTATGTTGGTCTTTGTTCGATTGTTTTGCTTACATTTTGAAATTTATTGAAAACATCGATGGGATATTTACTAAATCTTACAATAGTACGCGTTACATGTGCTTGTAGGTTTGAATCCACTTGCGAGGAAGTGAAAATTGTATATATTACAGATTCTGTAAAGCATATATTATGTGTAAAGCATATATTACAGATTGAATGCATATATATTACAGCAAACAGCTGCAATGGTAACTTTTGGTGTTTGGAAACATCATTTGAAAAAGATACACTTTAAATAATGTATACTGTATATATTTTGAAATTCAGGTAAAGTTGATGTAAAGTTGCCTACATTAAGAAATCACATTTATAAGTGTGTTCTTTTCCTGTGGCACCTCCATTTTAACTACACCTCTTGTTTTATAACTGCATTTTGAAACAGTATTTTTATGTCTGTCATTTTCTCTAAACAATCTGTAGTTTAATATTTCACACTTATTCAATTAGTGGGCACTTTTCCCTCAAGCGGCAAAAGTACATTTCATAAACAGGCGGAAAGATGCAGATGTACATGCAGACGCAGGCGGGTTACGCTGAAAGTATAGCCAGTATAGTCAACTGTTCCAAACTGTTTTTTCTGGCAGAAGGATGCAGCACGTTTGAGTGAGAGAAAGAGCTCATTCCACTACACTTGATTTTGCATCTCTTGTGTGTGGGACGACTAAATGGCATAAGGTAGAGGAGCGTAACAGTAGCTGGAGGTTTGATCAAGAGGCATGAGGACACAGTAAGGAGGCCAATGTCAGTGGAAGGATAAATCTTGAATCCAGCCTGATCATGCTGGGCAAGAAATCCGGATAACTGCTTATAGGCTGAAAATGCCCGAGTTTTTGGAAGAATAGGGAAGGGCGAAGGTGACCTGTAAATCTGGATTGAGTTTTGTTTGAGAGGATTTTGTTAACAGTGGTGACATATGTGCTGCTTTGATGTCAGATGGGAAGCAACAAGGCAGAGTTATGTTCTCCTAAGGTTAGGGGAGATAAAAGAAATAAGTTGTGGGGAAATGATCTGTAAGATATGTGAAGGGCAGGGATCAGGAGAGCAAGTGTTGCCTGCATGTGAGAAGGAAGTCAGAGATTTCACTTTCTAATAGGGGGTTTAAATGTAAAGAAGGAGGCTTTGTTGGGAGTCCTAGTGTGGACGGGGCAGGTGGATGATGGCAACTTGTCAGTGATGGAATTGACTTTGTCTGAAGAATGAGGCAAAATAATCTGCAGTGAGGATGGAGGCAAGAATATGGAAGAGAAAGAGGAGAGCAGAGGAGAGGAGGGAAGAAAAGATTAATACAGACTGTTGGCTAAACAGATTGTATAATGCTGGATGGATTTTTTGGAGTAGAAATGGGAGAGTGAAAATATGCAAAGAGCCTCATATACACTCTTAATTATGTGAGACTTTTACATTTCAGCCATTTCTGTTTCATGATTTCGCTGTGGATGTGAAGGAGATTTGCACACCAGAGGGGAGGGAAAAGGGCAGGAGATATTTTAAGGTTGCTATATATTATTCAGTTTATTGTGCGCTGTAATATGTCTGGCCAGAATACATAAAGTACTCCACAGTGTATTTTACATTTTAATCAATGTTTATTGCGATAAAATTTTGTCCTCAAGGCACTTCCTGAGGGATGAGAAACAGTTTAACAGATCAAACTTGTCATAAACTAGACCAAGATGACAACAGAACCGCTTTTGTATTCATTACTGAGCCTTGTTCAAATTGTAAAAAAAAGGGCAGAAAAAAGGGGTAAAAAAAGGGTAGATTATGTGCAGTTCATTTCAACATTTGTCACCTATATAAAAAAGGCACTTTAACCCAAATACTATATGCATTTGTATTGTGAATATCTTCCCACAAATCGCTCTTCAGGGATTATTGTGACAGTATGATAAGCAGTGGTTAAAGTAATCTTTGTCATTAAAGTAAGTCATTTTTGTTACTATTGCACTTCAGTATTCAGCCTAATATTGCCGACGAATATGTTTCTCTTTCACAAGACCATCTGAAATCAGATTATAATTTTGTTTGTATTTTTTTTTGTGCAGTGGGATTTTCGAAGATATTTGGAAGATACTGTAAAAGTAAGGAAATACATCAAGTTCAATTATAAAGAATTTTTATATGGTTTTGTTTTGACATTATTTGCAGTTCATGGCAAATAGAAAATGCTTAAAAACTATCGCTAATGCAATTTCTCTGTGCTGCATACACTTGTTTTTGTGAAGTTCCAGGGACAAATAGTGCGCAGGAGAGAAAAGTACTCCACTCTTTTAGTTTTGCTATTGGACTTGCTTTCCAATGAGGAAGACAAATGGTTTCTCCAATTTTCTAATGACTGCCACAGCAGTTATGCTAGAGAGTATTGAGAGGCTGAGTGATAGGCCACCAGTCACAACAGAAGAAAAGTGGCTTGCTTCAGGTTACGTATTTTAAAGCAGTTGTTAAGATGAAATATGATATGCCAGAGGGTATTGTAGGCTCATGTATCTTGGTTTCATGCAGTTTTTGAGCAGCTTGGATTTATTATCTCACTTAATCATTGATTTGTCAGCTGTACGCTGTATATAGCAGGACTACTCCACTTCAGTCCTAAAGCATCAGATTCGGCAGGTTTACCAGATCTACCTAGACTAACAGTTCAGAAGGGTAGTAAATTTCCTTCAGTAAGAAACCGCAAGTTGAATGAGGAGGTTCACTGGTCATCTGTAATAAATGTCTACACTTGGCCTTTCAGGCCCAGTGCTGAATGGTTTTTATATACAAGACCCTGAGAATGTCCATATGAATTGTAAGTATAGAATATAAAACACTACAAATCTAAACTGTGTTTGTCTCTGTATCTATAAAGCTCAATCTCTGTTTGTTTGTTCTTTTTGCATGGCTTTCTTTCTCAAGCCAAAGACTTGAAATTTGGCACACAGATACATGTCACCCAAGTTCAGCTTTTGTGTAGTCAAATTAATCAAACTCCCAAAAGGAGTTTGGGGTCTCAGGCAAGGCTATGAGAAGTGGGAGTGACGGCATTACACATCACGTAATAGCGTTACATGCAGAGAACATAGTCAGGAGGACAGTTTTTCTTTCCACCCCCCTCCCCCACCACACACACAGATGAATTTTCTTGTGCCCCACACACAAAGCAGACACCACACATGCTACTTACTCCATACAAATAGATTTTTTTTATATATGTGCAAATGAAAAATGTCGAGAATAATAAAAAATATACTGGCACAGATACACAGACAACACACAGTTTTGTTCACTTCTCCGTTATATAACGTTATTAGTTTTCACCTTTCCACTACTACACCTTTTTAACCTGCACAGTGCCAGGTAATACAGCTAGTTCGAAATATAGACAGAAATGTCCACATTTAGGCTATGGGAATTTCTATGTTAAAAAACAGCAAAAAAAGTTTAAAAATTTAAGCAAAGATTTGGTCTCTGAAAAGTAATATTAAACTAGTTCAGTTTACAATTTACTGTTTCATCCCAAAATGGCAACAATGACAAGCAAACAGTGGCAAATGCTTATATTAAAAATAAATGCTCCACCTTGCATGACAGTATCAATATCCTTCTGATCACTTGTACACAACTAATTTGGTTTACTATGTAGACATAAATTTAGAATGACCAAAATGTAGACTAGCACACAGCAAACCTCTGCTTTATCATGCTGAGCTTGTGCTATGGAGTTCAAAAACCTCTGATGTTGTCACCTTTTATCTGGCTGCCTCTGGCAGTTAACATTGTGGTAAAGATGTCAAACTTAATCCTATATAATCAGGCACTGATTGTTGGGCAGCAGATCTATGCTCAAGGGTCAAATCAAAGGCAACGAAGAATAAGATGTATATGTAGTGTGTTCCACAATACTCCGTCGATATCTCACATAAGAAAAAAGACAAACAACGTCTTGTGTTTACCCTGAGGGATATGTAAAATTAAAACGTGTAGGCCAGAAGATGTTAAGATAAATGGAGTCATGAGGGCATGGAGAGATGGATGTTGCCTCTTATTCCTATGATGTGACACAGCCATTTATTCATCAGCAAAACAAAATTACTTCCAACCCAATTAGGGGGAAATACATGTGGCTTTTCCTTGCTTTAACTCAGAGAGGAATTCTTTTGTGCATGACCTGGGTGTCTTATATCGCCCTTTGGCAGAAAAAATATAAAGTTCATAATATTTCGAGAATCAAACAGATACCAAAGCAGAAAGGGAGAAAAGACAGAGATTGTCAGAGTGTCTGCAGTGAGCAACTGTTGGATTTCTGCCTTATACAGTGCACACACACACACACACATATATATATATATATATATATATGCGCATATATTTTTTACATGTGTATGGATGATATTTTCACTTCTGACTTAAGGTTCCATTTTTAACTTATGTATTTTATAAGCAAATAATATTGGTAGGTGGCTGAAGCATTAATAAAGAATCACACAATAACTATCATACCATTACTTATATTGTTCTGGCAATTGATTTAATGATGGCTTTTGAATTATTGCTACTAAATATATGTCACAAAAATATATGAGGACAAAAAAACCTAATCCAATGTTGTTAAACCCTGTAAATTACTATTCATAGAGAACAATGTATTAATTTCAAGCAGTCATCATGCTCAACTTGATCTACTTTTTTTTGTGCTCCATAACATTAAATTATATGGGCAACACTTAAGTAGGCAAAATCTGGATACAAGATATAAAGATATATAATAGAGTCATAGATAGACAACCTCAATACAAAACATTTAATCATTTGCTGTAGCAAGCTCATATCTATATTGTGCACTAATGTAATATTAGTACCTATTTTCAAAATCATCTTTAAAAAAATACAGAAAAAAATTCCTGTATGTTATATGTATATAACTATAGGAAACAGTCAGTGTCATGTTTTTGGGCAGTGATGTCATGAGGGATGTTGTACTGGAGGAGATATGTGATGCTAGGGTTAAAGAATCATCAGATAGCCCTGTGACATCTCCTGTGGTAACGCTACCAAGGAAACAGACCAAATTCAATGACTGCAGCCTTTGACAGTTTTGGGTTATCTCATCTAGCTTCTTTAATGCACCCACTACATTCTGGAAGTTGATGGAGAGAGTAGTAGTAACCTTTTAACCAAAGCACTACAATTTGTATTTGGAGGACCTCCTGATCTATGGTCTCTTGTTGGACATAGCTTTTAACTCTCTTCTTGCACAATGAACAGATTACAAAAAACATGTAGTCCAGGGTAAAATAATAACTATGGGTGCTTCTAGAAGTCTCAGCATTTTAATACTGTGACATCTTTGTGTCAAATCTGAAACTGGCCTCAATATATCAGCCTTGCCCAGATACTGGTTCTTAAAATAAAAATACCTGAACTATTACTGTTAAACTTTTGTATTTAAACCCTTAAGGAATGTTTAGGTCTCTCTATGTAAAGGAACTATCCTTCCACTGATGCACTATATCCTTGGCATGATGGCAGGGCTTTTATGTCTCTGTGAACTTCAGAACTTTAGAGCCTGGAACTCCTGGTAGGGTCTCTCTTGGCAGTCCTGGTAGGTAAGTCTAGACAAAAAATGGTCTGTGAAGACCCCTGTGAGTACACAAAAAAGTATACTCTGTCTGGATCAGGGTTACCAAGACTCATCCTTGCAGCCAGGCCTGGGGGTGATATTCGTGAGCACCTGGCAAGTGACCCATATAACCCGACTGGACTCAACATGAAATAACAACGCAGAGCCATCTTGTCGGCTCACCACCTGCAAGGTAAAGAGTACAGGTCAGGTTCAATGCCAGCCAGGAGGCAGGCGTGAACAGCATGAACCTAGAAGGACTGGGCCCTGGAAATGGAAACTGACTGTGAATGTCGAATATCACCTCTCTGGTGGGGAAGCAGCATGAGCTATTGGCAAAAATGGAACAGTACCAACTAGATATAGTTGGTCTCACCTCTATGCAACACTTGCATTTCGAAACCAAACTCAATTAGGAGTGGTCTCTCTTCCACTCTGCAGTTCATCCATGTGAAAGGCCTCAGGCAGGTGTAGAAATACTCATGAGATTTCATCTCAATGAATGCGAGGATTGTCTCAAAGCAGCTGTGAGGTAGAGGAGAAAACCAAGAACATTTTTGTGCATATCCATGAAACAAGAGTTCAATTATTGTAGTCCTGCTTGACCTTCATTGCTCATGTTGGGAATGATGAAGATACCTGGAGGGGGGTGACTGAGAGAAGCAGCCTGCCATATTTATGATCTCAGGTGGTTTATTTCTAGATTGTCCATAACAAACACCACATTCTAACACAATAAGGGATTTAAGTGCATCTGGCTTTAGAGTGGTTGTACTGTCTCAATTGAGGCCATATGTTTTGAAAACTTGTGAAGAGGCAAAGCTGTCAGGTGATTACCACCTGGTGGTGAGCTGGATTTGACAAACAGGGCCTACATATTATGCACTGAATAGTGGACATGAGAGGAAGCCATAATCTTCAGTAATGATTTAATGTACAAACATTAATTTTTTGAGGGGTGGCACAAATGACTGTTAAGTAAGTATATGAGCTCTGATCTGCATTTTGAAAGTAATGTTTAAAAAATTTTAAGCAATGATTTGATTTCAAAGCCACTGTTTTGGGCAGCAAGAAGCATAGTGGTTTGGGCCATTGCCTTGTGTTCAAAACCTCCGATGCAGTATCCTTGATCAGTACTTACGCTGAACTGCTCCAGCAAAAATAAACTGGCAGCATAAATGGGTAAACAATAAGTAGCCTAAAACACAAACCTTTTACTGTAAGCCACTTCAGAGAAAAGTGTGAGCTAAATGAACAAATGATAATTTTCCATGAGTCAGTTTTCAGTCTTGGCTCCCAAAAGACATTTGCATCCTAAATACATAACCAACAAAGCATGACACTCAAAGTGCCTAGCACACACCTACATACAGACAACAGAAATAGCCTACAGCTCCTTGAGTCCTTTTTTTACTTTTGCACACACCTGCCCTAATTTATCTTAAAGAGATTTAATTAATCCCAGCTGCAGCCAGCTATCTTCATTCTCAGGTACATTTATTCATCCTGCCACTGCACCTCTGGCTGGGTCACCATGGATGTGACCAAAGCTGGATACCTCCATCTACCATTTTCCCAAGTAAATATGTTTAAAAAAATCACAAGTTGGAATCCTGGAGCAGAATGTTATGGCAGGTTGGATACTGTGATGAAGGTTAATACTTATTAGTTTGACCCATTACTTTGAATCCTTTCTGGATCTAGTAAGTCAACAGACATGTTTGGTGAAAAAATATTCTCATTATAAGACAAAGGCAAAGATCTCGCTCTGTTTTAGCTGCACATTCAACTATACATACACAAGATTTTATTTTTTTTAAAGCAGTCATAATACAGATATTAAATAAATATCTGTTTAAAGCCTTCTTCAATAGCTTTGTATGTAAATAATTTTTTCCAGTTATTACACTTGAATATGCTGTCTACTTAAGAGCCTACTAACACAATTTTTGTTTAATTTTATACATTGTTGACATATTTCAACAAGTAATTATACAAGTGACTGAGCTAGACATATGCAAGTAATTTTACATGAATTGAGGTACAGTCAGTTTTTTTGAAAAGACTTAGTTTAGAATGTCAAAATGAATGGCTCCTGTATTTTAAAAACAAAATAGGACATACCGACATTTACCTGAGTAAACTCATGTGCAGTCATGTCCATGTCAGTGTATTATACGTCAATTTTTTGCACAATAAATTCACTTTAGAGTTTTATTGCATTAACATGGATAATGTGAAAATAAGTGGGAGGGATGCTGACAACATTTTGAAGGGCTCACTCATGTAATGGAGGGTATCGATTGTTGATTAATGTGCACATAAAATGGCTAGATGACCATCCAGTCAGATTTATTGCAACTGGTGGAAGAAGAAGACATAAAAAAGGAGGGTGAGAGCAAAAAGGCGCTCGAATGAAAAGGTGCAGCACACGTTTTACTGTGATGAAAATTAAAAGTTGAGCACCTCATAAGTGAATTAGAAAACACGTGGCTATGAAGGTGGAAGAGAATGTTAAAGTTTTGGTTTGTGTGATAAACGTGCCTGATCAGTGCCTGTACAATAATTCATTCTGTTGTGAAAGTCTGCTGGTCATGTAGCTGTGTTTAGTTAAACAGACAACCTGGGGACAGTTACTGGAGGCTGGTCTTCATTCAGATGTTTGTGATGGCAGATGCATCTGCATCTGTCAAGAAGGGCAGAAAGGGGAAGTTAGAGACAGAACATGATAGGATCCTACTGTGCCCATGGAAAGACTACAGTTTCAGGCTCTGGAGGAAGGAGCCATCCATTGCAAACTGACTGTAGGGATTGCTTCGGCTGTGGATGCCATCTAAGGAGCACCTGAGACACTGTGTTGCAGTGGGGGGGCAGAGATCCTGGCAAGGGTAAAGTGAGGTCCCTGATGTCCTGTGACTCCTGCAGAGTAGTTGTTTGAAGCTACAGTCAATTTGTGAATTCTTTGATAGATGTTCTGAACATTGAGAGTAGACTGAAGCATTCTGGAGAGCCTTGATTATACATACACTGTGTCAGTTTAAAGATGCACACTCCCCGAGGCAGAGGTGCCTCTCTTATGTCCAGTGAATGTGGAAGAGCACAGTGAGTTTATATATGCACAACATTCATTTACATCTTATTTTGGGTCATTACCGTGGCAACTCAAACCGCAAAGCCCCTACTACTGTGATTTATTCAAAGTGCATAATGCTCAGGTTACATAGCAGGGTGCTGTGTCCTTGCACACTATCCGTCAAGGGTAGTCACATACAACCTTACAGCCAGTACCTGGTTGATAAGGTCTATCTGTCACAACTCAGCTTTTCAGCAAAGCCTAGAATGTCAAAAAAATGTTCAAACAGTATTCAAGAAAGTTTGCAGCGTGGTATTCAAACATTAACATTTTCACGGGCACGAAATGTTTATTGATTTATCATAATCTCAGAGCCCTGTAGCATCTCAAGCTGTCATGTAAGCTGACAGTGCTACTCAATAAAGCAGCTAGTAAGAGGTGTACAGCTAGAAGTAGTACAGTTGTCACACCACACTATATAGCTCCCTTTTTGTTATACAATAACTGCATATAGTCCTACAGATCACCCAAGTGAAGTAGGCAATTACCTTCTTGCCATCCACTGTTTGTTGAGACAGATCCATCCCAATATTGCTCAAATCAGTATCCAGTACAAGGCTGTTTAATGCCCAGCAGCACCGCAGCTGCACTAGATCGTGGCAGTGTCTGGAGTGCTTGCCCACAATCATCGTACCAGTCAAACAGCCTTGCTTTCTCAGTGAGCCATTGAAGAGGGTGAGGGATGTCAGCAATGGGCTGAATATAACAATGACAATGTGATTTTTCAGAAAACTAAGAGCCCCTCAGTCAGAGGAGGGGATGAGGAAGTATCTTATATCTCCAATGTCCCCTGTGTCAGTGAATATCTACAGTCCTTTTTGTCAGGGTACAGTCACCAACATGCAACTTCTCCACAAGTTCTGCCTATAGGGGATGGTGCAATAAGAAAACTATTCAAAAATGGCCAAAATGCGTCTCGTTTGAGACATCCAAAACTTCACTGTGAGGACAAAAAAATAGAACTTTTAGGAATAAATGTGAAACGTTATGTAATCCAGTACAGCACGTCATCTAGAGAAAACCATCCCTATTGTAAATGATGATGGAAGCATTCTGGCACAACAGTGTTTTTCTGCAGCAGGTACTGGGCACATTAAGACTAAAGGGAAAACCATAGTAGAATAAAGATTTTTGAACAAATCTCACTGCCCTTTGCAATGAAGCTGAAATTGGGAAGGAAGTTTTCTCCACAATATAATGACCCAAAGCACACAGCCAAAAAAGCAGGTAAATGACTAAAGAAGAAAAACAAATCAAATGTCCTCATGTGGGTCAGGCAAACCCCTGACCTCAATCCAGTTGAACGTCTGAGGAAAGACTTCAGGATTGCAGTTCATTAGTCTTCTCTCACTTTCACTGGGCTGGAACAGTTCTATAAGGTTGAAGGGGCAAATATTGCATAGGTGTGCTGGGTTGCTGCTTTGCTGAGCTTTCAGAACACAAGTATGACTATAGTTAAAAAAATGTGCCTCCACAAGATCAATGATGTGTACCTGTACTGAGGTCATGATTGTGGATTTTCATTTAATGTTTGAACATTTGTTTTCACTCCTGCTTTTTAAATGTATGAAGTGAAACTAAATTTTAATGTTTTGCATTTCAGTTTTAGGATATTTATAACTGGAAACCCTAAACTTACATGAAACACAACCAAAGTGATCAGATCTAATTTTGTCATTAGTCTGTGCAAAGTAGCACAGTTTAATAAATGACATCATTACAATGGTAATGGTTGACCACTGGAGTTATTAAGGTAACTTATTAAGTACCTGGATGGGCCTTTTAACCATATATACATTTTCAGCACTGTCAAATATCTGCTCCATGTCACACTGCAAGTTTAATAGTGGTGTAGATCTATTATCACTTTCAAACACTTTGCTAAGAAACAAGTGGTCAAGTTCATTCTTCTGCCATCATGCATATTATCAGCAACTCCTTCACAAAAAAAATGTTCATTGAAAGAAAAAATCTGAATTTTGTAACTTTTCAAAACTTTTGCTTACAGTACTTATTGAAACTCAGTGCTATCTGATAAGAGAGCACACACCTTGGATCATCCACGAGCAAACTACAGGACAACTTGTTGAGCCATCAGAATGACTGTTGCATTTTGAGGTTCTCTGAGGTATTTTATTAATTTTTTTAGGCATCTCCGGGAGCAGGCCTGCTGATTAGTTAGCCTCCAATGTCACATTAGTTTATTTCAAGAGTCTGCATTACCACTTAAGAATGACTGTAAAAAAATGTAACAAATGTCACGCTGTGTGCCTTACTGCAGTCCTCACAAGGATAAGTACTTTCAGAAAAGGGATGGATGGATGGTTGGATGGATATATGATGATGGTGTGTTTTTCCAGTGTGGGTTCTAGTTTTTTCTATAATCCCTTTTCATCTATTTATCTATCTATCTATCTATCTATCTGTCTGTCGGTATGTATGTATGTATTCTTACAACAAAAAAAAGACTTTTGCAGTCATCTGATTTGCACCTCAGTTATTACATGAAATATTCTTTGAATGTTAGAATGGGAATTAAAATATTTTTGGTTTATATTTTGGATGTCCACAGAAGGTTTTCTTCATTACTGTTTTTCCTAATGCATGAATCACAGCCTAGCAGCATGGAGATTTACTCTTTCAGGATTAATTATTCTTGCTGTGCCACAAGTTATATCCTAACTGTTTTACCATGATTATGGTCTCAGCAACCTAGAGCCTATACCTGAAGCAACAGGCACAAGGCTATGAAACTGCCCTGGATGGGATGCAAGTCACAAGGTGGCCACACACACACACACACACACACACACACACACACACACACACACACACACACACACTGTTGACAATTTAGAATGACCTGTTAGCCCAAAAAACATGTCTTTGAACAATGGAGGGAAACCTGTGCACCCCGAGGAGGCCAATGCAGGAATGGGGAGAACATGGAAAGGCCATGTAAACTGAGCTGGGCTCAAACTCTCACCTGACCAGCCCAGGTGCTGTGAGCCACCATGCTGTCCCACAACTCATGTACCTCATATCCCAAATTTTCTCAGTTTCTCTCAGTATTTCTTGATTAAGTAGTAGGGAAATGCTCTGTCTGACTTGTGAAAAGAAACCACAATGAATTGGCCTCATCCTTTAGTATCACAGGTGCATCTGAATCTACATGATGACTTCCACTCAGCAGGTTAGTCATGACCTGTAGTATTAAACAGGGTGCATTCTGAATTTTCACTGCAGACTTTTCAAAGCATCTGTGGGATTCATTGTTGTTGCCGGTGTCAAGAGTACCAGGTTACTTTATCACTAATGGCACTTTCGTGACACTTCATGCAACATCTGAGGTAACAATGGATGAATCAGTATGACAGCTAGGTGTCATTTGCTTTTTATTAAAATTATCTACCAGTCCTCTTGTATTTTTGACTGCAACAGTTCACTAACATCTGCCTCAGGTCCTTGCAATGCATTTAGTTTAAATATAGGCACAGAAACTAAAGATTTGTTTGGCCAGCCATTTAATTTAAAATAGAACTCGAGTTTTATTTTACACAAGACTACAGAAACAAATTTAACCGAGAATAGGCCTCTATTTTTTAAATGACCTATGAAATCAGCTGCACCATCTGCTGTTATTGGCAGCTTACTTATGTAGTATGCACATCAAACATCTGATGTGTGCCTAATATGTATTAATATGTATTACATAAAATCCCCTGCATCAGATTTTCGGTTTTTAGATTTTTAGTTTAGATTCAAACTAAAGTCTTTTCTGCAATTTGCATCTGAGATAATAAATAAAACCAGAATTAGTTAGGCAGACAGTTTAATTATAGTTAGAACTATATAGTATCACCTGCAAACCAGTCACAACCACTATCTGTCTTTACTAGGGTAAATTGCTGAATGTCTGCATTGCACTACAGCTCTGTATTTTATACTACTTTTCTCACATAACAGCCACATTCAATGAACAACAAATCAAGTGTCTATCTAAATACTTTTAGCTGATTTTAACTATCTTATATGCGTATATACACAAAAACCATGATACATACCAAAAATGTATTGACTGAATATATTGTGGTAAAATAGCTGAGGTCTCAGTTAAAATCAAGGATGCATACAGTAGTACTTACCATACATGTCAATGGGAGGTTCATAAAAAATCTTTCTCTATTCCAACAAGTAGTATAATACAGGCCTGCCTCAGAAAGACCTCCCAGAAGCACCTTTCCAAGAATTAAGTTATCCAGCTAATCAGTCCAGGGACTGTTTCTAGTTAAATTTTTTTTGGCAGAAAGTCTTTTGTTTACTTTTTGGTAGCGCAAAAACTATTGTCCATATTGACTTTATAAACATTTTTCAGATTCCTTATAATGAAAAACTGTTTAGAACGGTTGATTTCCAATGTGTAGATAAAAAGCACAAATTATACTGTTTCGAAAATCCCAAGATGATATAAGTCTTTTGGAAAACTCATGCAGCTCAGTTTCCGTTCTTATTTTCAATTGGTTGGTGGTACATAACATTTGTGGCTTTAATTCCAGCATATTTTCAACATAGAAACTAGGCTCTGTGGATATCGCCTTGCTTTTTTTCACTCAGTCCTGTAAAAATGTGAACAAAATTCTGATTTTGTTTCATTTGAAAAAAAAAAGAAAATTGTTGGCCTTCTTAGTTTTCCAACCTGTCCAAGTTGCTGTGGTTGTCCAGAAAGTTTCTCTGAGACATGAAGAATAAAAGGGCAGAAGTAGATACCCATATGGAAAAGAAGCCCAAAATAATAAACTAATTGAGAATGATGTCAAATGATGGGATTGATATATTGGGATCAAGTTGTGTCTTCACTTGTCCGCAGGTCCCCCTTTTCCACCCATGTGCTGCTTCTCAGGCTCTATGAAGTTGTAGCGCAACCCACATAGTTATGGGTGCTGCATCCAGCTTACTTCCCCATTCTTCCCTCTCCTTCCTTTGTCTCCCCTCCTGGCCTTCCATGCACATCCCGGCAAAGGTGAACCATTGAAGTGAGTGCTTTTGATTTTTTCCAGTGCATCTCTTACTCTTGCTCCTCCAGGAATCTGTTTTCTTTTAATGAAGAAACAGCAGCCATGACTACCCTTTATTACTCCATGCAGTAACGTAGTCTATCACGTCTAAGCTTTGTTTGGTTCCTCTGGTCTGCGTTTCAGCTGCTCTGTGTCTCTGTCTCTCTCTCTCGCTCTCTGCGTCTCAGAACATGCATCTCCTTCTCTCTCACTATTTCCCATCCTCCCTTCTTCCCTCCCTCTCATACTCCATCGAAGCTCCTAGAAAATCAGACATTCAGTGTTCATATTTCCCTGCTCACATTCATATAAGACGAAGATTTATGCATTATATGTGTCTGAAATGGAAACAAGACCCTATACAGACATATGAACATGTACAAGTTCACATACACACAGAAGCTGATAGTTAAAAAAATGATCTTTTTCACTAAATACCTGCACAACCAATTAGGCCAGCATAAACAATGGACAACCCCCCCCTGTTTTAATCATTCTTTTCTGTAGCTGTAAAATGTCATACTAAATGCAAAAAACCTACTAAATTACTATCCAGTGGTGATCAACTTGCACATATGGTCAGATGAGCTGAACTCAGCTGTTTTGTTGCCAGTGGCTGAGGCATCTGTATCTGCAAATGGAGAAGGTACAGAACAAACTGGTGAGTTCGCAGTCTGAGCAATGGACACATGTATGAGCTTCCATTGTATTTTGGGGAAAAACTTCTTTAGATGAAAAATGACGTGAAATGGTCATGCCTGGTTCAGCAAACCTCTTAGACCACTCATTAGAGCTTAACTAGAGATACTATAGACACAAAGTACATGAGAAGTACAATAGAAAAGTGGGAGGACCTGGTTTAGTGATGCTGTGGCTGTAGATTGATGAGTTTCATTTTCTTCTCTGCCATGTAGTATTATTAAAAAGGCTGTAATAAACACATTGGCAGTATCTCGCCCCCTCCACTATCTCTCCTCTCTTTCACACACACACACACACACACACACACCACAGCCACTGCATCCTCCCTTGTGGATGGATCTTCTTGCGTCTGACTTAACCCATAATCAAGCAGCAGGCAGTTGCTAGGCAACTGCCTCCAGGGAGACCCTTCCTGCATCACAAGCAAGTCCACTGATGACATACAAGTCAGACCACTAAAAGAGATAAAAGGTACAATACAGCGAGAAAATCAGTGTCACAACACAATAGCAGGTGCTGATAAAAGGAGAAGAAGAAGGACTTAATTCTAGTTATCAAGTAATCAAGGCATATATACCTTTAACTTCCTTTTTTGAAGGCAGTATAATATTCAAGACCATTCTCACAATAACTAAACAAACAGCATCTGTTTCCCAGGATGGGAAGAAGTTTTTCTTCTGCATATTTTCCTGCCTGTGTCTTCTTAGTTTTGCAAACTGAATGAACTGTATGAATGCTAGTGACTGTAAGAACAAATAAAGGCATCAGGGATGATCAAGAATAAAGGTTCCGTATTTTTAATAATCATGTTTGACAACATATCGCTCAATAAACAAATACCTTTTGCTTTGTATAGCGCTGACAACAGACATGTATTGCATATATATATTTGTCCTCCCATGGACACTGCAGCTCTTCCTTTTGTGGTATAAAAATAAGAAACAACTCATGAAGGGCCTTTTAAAGCCTGTCCTGTTTCCGGTGTACTTTTGGGTTTAAGGGTTTCAGTTGTTTGAGTTCTTGGTTTATAGTTAATAATGAGGAGACATAGAACCTGAAGATGCAGCTACTCACTGAATATAATGAGATTAACCATTGGATTGGTACATGGTAATTTAGAAACCACTGTCCTTATTTTCTAATACACAGGAACTTTGACTTTATCCACACAGACTACTGTACTAATATTCCAGAAGCCCAGTGGTATTCAGTTTTGGCCTTGCTGTGATTGAAGGAACTCTCTCTCTCCCTCACAACTGCTGAATCCCTCCAATGTCTTTAGACAGATACTTGACTAATGTGTACAGGTAAAATCATAGTATCAAATGACAAGTTCTGCTTTGACAATTGTGTGTCCTTATCTAATGTATTTTAGTATACTCTTTTTATATGGTTCTTTGGAGAAAAACATCTAATAGATGAATGCTAAATATTTTTATCAAGCTGAGCTAATATGGAAGGAATAAATGTGAGAACAAAAACAGGCAAAGGACAGGTGGAGCCTGCTGTAAGGTTTTTTTAACTATTAAATACATTTTGAGTTAGAACTCCTGTGAGTCAGCTGCATTGTGCCTTCAGTCCTACTGTTCAGGACCATCTCCATTATGTCTTGTAAGTGTGAAATTTCAGTGTGAAGATATTATTCTCACGCTTTTCTACAGTCCAACCTGTTCATCATCACATGGTTAAGACTATGTGCGTACTGTCGTGTTAACACGTGAACAGCGCCCTCTATAGGATACTAAATATACCCATTATCTTAAACTGACAGAAGTATCTGCCACAAAAACAGTACAAATGAAATGACAATCCATAAACTAAACCGTGTAGTGCATTTTTTGCAAACATTTCTAAATTAAGAAATGTGTAGGATTTTTGTGTCATTAAACATATAAATATAAATTTGTGGTAAAAAAGAAATACAAACGGTTTCGGCTGGCACCATTGAATGGATGATGACAGCTCACCACTGCACTATAATTAATTTTCCAGATATGTTTTACTGTATTTATCACCAATAGATAGTGCCAATATTAATATCACATTGGAAAACAAATAAATTTCCTTAAGTACTTCATTTACAGCGTGTTGGTTGTTCACAGGGTGCAGGATGCAAGGACTTGGTTCAGATGATGCCAACAGTTTTACCACCTTTTTCAATAATATAACAGATTTCAGCAAAGATTTTGGGTTTCAAAATGAGTGATGAGAAAGTTCATTTCATTGTAATGTAAACAGCTGATTTTTTACATTGAGAAGCATCCTTGTGAATCCAGTTCATTTTCAGTACTGTCACTTTGCCCCTTCTTTATTGGAGAGTAGATTTAATAAATGTTTATGAAATCACTGTGTTTTATATCACCCACAGAGTGACCAGACACTTTGCCAGCCTCAAAAACAATTATGCCAAATGTGTAGCCATCACCACCATAGTAAGAGAAGGGTAGCAGCTGCAATTTGTATCCATGTACTTCTCTACTTTGACAGCAGGGTTTAGAGTCCTGTGTTCACAGACCAGCATCTATGTGACTATGTGTCACAGCACAATCTTGTCATATTAAAGCAAGATGCTGTCTGTAACTGAGATCTGCTGCGTGATCACTGATAACTTTTACATCAGTTAGCTTATTGGACCCTCCACCAATCCTGTACCATTTGTCATGAATCACAGTCACAAGAGACCAGGTGCAACATCAAAACGGCATCTGAGTTTCTGAAAGGCATTTTGTCTTTACTTGACAATTCAGAATCAGTCCTGCCTTAGAGATAGCGACGTGTTTATGCTTTAGCATATTGTCAACCTCCTGGGAACAGTTGCTTGTGCAGTAGTACAGGGGTTCTAGTCTAATGAAAGTTCAACTTGCTGTTTTACTGGCTGCAGTTAAAATCAATTTGGGTGTGCCAAGGTCAAACACACTAGTATACTGCGAAACAGCTATTTTGACAGTAAGCATCAAAAGGTCAGCATGCTGCGCATTAGTTGGTTTTTGCTTTAATAGAGGGATGTGTCAGAACTGGCCAAAGAGTGCACCCTCATTTTCTCTTTAAATGCCGTAGTCATGGTTACAGTGGCATTTATACCATGCATATTATGATGCACCTGGACAAATCATTACTGGTGTAACCTGGGGTGACTGAGTGTTTCAGGTTTTTTTAACAGCAGACACCCTTACTACCACAACCAGACCAAGGTTGATCAGACTCCAGCCTGCTTGAGGGTTGTGCTACCTGGAACCCATAGTTCAACTCTTCCTGATCCTTAACCATCTAGATGACTCTTTGCAACTTCAGGAGCTGTTGTTATGGTCTTATTCCTCTAACTGCCTGCCTTGCATGCTATAGACCGTACATAATGACCTTCCAGCAAAGAGCCTGCTGTGCGCTTCAGTGGATAAACACCTTGACCTCCAGCCTTTTGAATGGCATTGCTGCAGTATTTGCTCAAACACCTCTACCCTTCAGTCATTAGTCTCTATTCTTTCCTTTTTGGTGAAAAAAGCTATGGTCCACCTTGCTGGTTGGCAGGCTCTGCTCTTTGCTACTATAACACTGATGCAATCTGCCACAGCCATGAGCACCTGGTCACGGTTCCAACATTAGCAGCCCTCACTTAGAGTTGCTGAACCGCAGCTGAGGATATGCCCTACTGTCCCTTTTTGGACATATTGAGCCTGACAGAGAACCAACTTCATCCTAAATAAACAGGTTTGATAATCTTAGACTTGGCAGTAGGTCATGGATGGCATGGATCAAGCACTGAAAGCGTTTTAGTTCCGCTATCTAGAGCTCCACCTACAATACCTCTAGCACTTGCTCCCACCTTGTCTACACTCCCTGCTGCTCACTTACCACGATTTTGTGACAGTGTGGCTGTAAATGTCCGACAAGAGCCCTTTATGTGGCTATAGACCACAAATGCAGGCTAGGAAATTATTTATGAGGATTTTTTCAAAATAAATATGTTTAATATTTTATACTATTCTCATAGACAAAGTTATTGAAAGAAGTGCATGACTTGATGCAAAAGCTATTTCTCTATCTTCAAATTTGTGTGCAAACAATAGAAACTTTTGATTTATCTCATAATGAAGTAGTATTAATCAACCATGAGGAGAAAAATAAATTGTGTCTAACAATTTGTTCCAGTAGAGGATCAGTTCAGAAACAACCAGTTCAGAAACACACTGAACATATTATGAAATTTACCTGTGTGCTTATGGAATGCTGCAGGAGGCTGATACTTCACACACCATTTAAATTATTTAATCTGATCGGACACCTTTTTCAGCTGTGAAATTAATGCCCATAACATTTTTCTTTATAACCACTTTGAAGTAGAAGTTTTTTGACAGATATCTAATTAGGATGATCAGCAAGTTGGAAGGGTATTTCTGGGAGCCTGCTGGCAATGTTCTCCCAAACCATGAGTGAGTGTTTTAACTTAACTTGTCCCTGCCTTTCTTGGCAAGCATTCATTTTCTTTTTTTTTTTTTTGAATGTGTATCCTAACTGATGAACTTCAGGTTATATTTTCTGCTTTCTCCCATGAAATGGATTTTAATGAGCCCCAAGGGAACTCATTGTGGGACTACCAAAGGATTTTTCCACTTTCCTGAATTTTGTCTTAAAGCCTTTGTCCAGTTGCCATCTCCCCTTGAGCTAACAAATCCAAATGGTGCATTTGTGCAGGTAAACTTTAATGGAATGAAAGAAATGGCTTTTTATTCAGCCAGGTTTTCTGCATTCTGTAAACAGACATTCAAGACAACTTGCTTGCCTTCGAATGTGTAGTGTTGTAATAATTCAAGTTGTTCAGAAGCAAGATTATTTAACTTTATTCTTTCTATAATGTAATTCTTTTATTGCAGTTGTACACGATGTATTGTCTTGTAGATTACAATTAGGGCAAGTCTTTGAACATTTTGCATAGCATTTATGTTAATTAAGAAGATAATAATAATCCATTGTTTCGTATATGGATAAATCATAATTTCCAATTTACATATTTTGTGTTGCAAATATGTTGCGTTCCATGTAAGACGAAAAATTATTAGAATATGCACCAAAACACTGGTGGTGCCAGAAATGTTTCATAAAGACACCTTTTTGTTCGTGTGTTTTTTCACCTTTACGTGCTTATTAACCTTATGCTGTAGCATGCTTTAAAAAAAAATCTAAGTGTTTTAAACACATTCAGTTTTACCACAAGCATCTGTTAAAAAAAATCCATTTGCCATGCGTGGGGCAGTTATTTCCTTTGCATGTTATTAGTCCAGAACACAAACCATTCATTATCACTTTTCAGGGCTAAATGTTGCATATCCTTTTTTGTGTGCTGTTCCCATTGTGTGATTTTTATTTTTGCTCACTGTTTTCCATCACAGGTGTAAATCGCTGTGAATGGGCACAGGCATGTACTTTGCATATTCCAGCAGTTTCTGTATTCAGTATCCCTGTGGATGCTTTTTGTGAGCTGAAACATATTACGTGAGTGCTTGTTATGGGTTTTAATTAAATTCCTCTGATGTTTAAAAGATAAATATGCAAATAAATGGAACCTGATTTTTTAACACAAAACCAAGAGCAATTTATCATAAATATTTTAAACAAAATGAGAATTATTCAACATAAGTTACTCTGTCATAGGTTTTCTACACGTCAGTTGTTATTTCATTCTGTGGTGGCAAGATGTCTTGCTAGAAGCTGTGCATACATATAAGACATAACTGATAACTATCATGATTTATTTTCTTAAAACAAATACCCCAGTATATGCTCTGTTTCCACTTCATGTTTTTTTTTTTGCTTTGTTTTAACACCTGGCGATAATTGTATAAAATCATCCATTTGATGCAGAGTATATACACAAAACTACCTTATTTTAGCTGCTGCATCAAATTTTGCAAAAAATGTCAGTCTTGTTACATCATTTTATATAGTTGAGGTTTAACAACAAAGAAGGGGAAAAAAAGAAAATCAATCTAAATTTCTGTGAGTTTTTTCCTTACGGTTGAAAGTAATGGGGGTGCCTGTCATGACCGTTAGGTCTTCAGTAAGTAGAGGTTTCCGAAGAAGGTTCTAAGAACACAGTCTGTGTGTGTGCATGGAGACCTTTATCTTGTAGACCAATCTCCCACTTCTATTATCAAATGCCAGTCTGCATGATATAATGCATTTGTCAGATTATTCATGTCAAAGACCCCCATTTTTTCCCCCAATTGCTAATGACAGTACTAATTAAAAAATTCATGTACTGCTAGTAACTTCAGATTGTGCTCATAATTAACTGCCAGGAAACATTATACATATTGCAAATTGAATGAATAATGTGCTTATTTCTGTGACTTAAGCTGTGGTGGATTAGTGGTCGTACTCATTGTGTACATCTAGTTTTTACAACTTTTTAAACATTTCTTATACTATACAGAAGTACAAAGAAAAAAATCTAAAATGAAAAAGAAACAATTTTCTAAACTCGTACACATTTTAGTCGTTTATTTCACACAAAAAATATGACAAATCAATTTCTGGTGTAAGTACAGTATGACGGTACATCTCCATTCTCCATCAGTCAATTAAACTAGTTCTACTGCAGCTAAATTTAAGTACTGCACAAAAGCTGGAGACCAGCAGCCCAGTTTTGGGTCACATCCTAGAAGCTGAGAAACACAAAGAACACTAACAGCAGTTAAACAGAGGCTAAGCAAAAGGCTGCACAGATTCCTTGTGTTTGTCTGCCAAGGTAGGGTAAAATTTTCATAATCTTTTTAAAACATTAGGAATGAGCATCGCAGGCTGGAATAACAAATAACATTAAGTGCTGGAAATGCAAAAGTCAAGATTGGCTTCTCAAGATCGCGGTCTAAATTAATGGTTCTGCAGCTGCACCTTACGTAAAGTAAATTAGTAATTGTTTTTTTCACCTTATTTTTAATTCTTTTTTTTAACTGTTGAATTTATTGACTCAATGCTCATTTGTTTACTACGTCTTGTTCTAAACGTGCTCGCAAAGATTCTGCTGAAAAATGTGCAGTCATTTGTACAAAATAGTTCATTTAGCCTTTAGACTGTGCTGATTATTAGGTTACTGCAAAACAAGAGGTGCCTCCAGGGATATAAGCAGTATGAAGAACCTACCAAGGTTATACTAATGAGGTATAATGATTTTTTTTTTTTAATAAACGTGATGTCGAGTTCAGTCGGTGGTCATTGAGAGCACTCAGCTAATTAAGCATCTGAAGTCATCCTTCAAAGTCCAGTTTTAACCAATTTTAAGCACTTTTCAGTTTAATCAAGAACGGCTGAGATTTCACAGGTTTCTGGAAGCCTCCTTCACGCAGTGCAGCAGTGTAGAGGACACTGAGGTGCCCTTATTAAGAAGGCAGGAAAGAACGTAGGAGGAATGAAAAATACAGAGACAGGGTGACCACAGTCTGGAGATGGAAGGCTCAATAACCGTGAACCTCTATGACTAAAGAAAGAACAGAGAGAGGGAGAGGAACAGAAAGGGTGGAAAGGGAGGGAAGGACAGGAGCTGAAGGAGAGAGAAAAAGGGGCGGGAGCAGGGATATGGATAAAATGTATGTGGTGCATGTGTGGCTGAGCTGGTGAATGAAAGGCCCCATACACTGTCAGGAAAGAAAGGACACACAGAAGGAGCTCCCATGTTTTGACAATTATTACCTCAGGGTTGAGCCAGCTGAGCTGAGAACATTTTAGTCGGACCTCTGTTCAGCAATGGGCAGGGCCTCTTTGCAACAGTCTTTGCTGCTGTGTTGCTGGCTGCTTCTCCTGTTTGTCTGCCAACAGGGGTACTCTCACCCACAGTGTCTGGATTACAAGCCACCTTTTCAGCCCCAAGAGCCACTGACCTTCTGCAAAGAATACACCAAGTTTGGATGCTGTGATGTGGAGAAGGATAACGTGATATCCCAGAGGTACGACCAAATCATGGAATATTTTGATCATGCCGGATACATCACCTGTGGGAAATACATCCGCAGTATCCTCTGCCAGGTAAGCTGTACCAGTATTTGTTATTTCCTCTCCAGCTTATTGGATAAGAATGAATAAGTAACTATTTAAACCAAAACACACTCATCTGTACTTTTTGTTTCACCATATATGCCAAGCCAACTCTCCTGAATTATGCTAAGGCTTCCACAGTTGGCAAAACTAGCGCTTAAAATGTTTGCTTGTAATTTTATGCTTATCCACATGACAACAATACAAGCATTCCTCTTGGTCTGACAACTTTGATAAAGGAAAATGATAATCTGCTAGAGGTGACCTTTCATTTAGCTCTTTTAATTATTATGTTATTATAATGATTAAATAGAGTTGCGGGTCACACTTATAAAAGGACACACATTTCTCAGAAATCCACAGTAGTGTTACATTTGAACAAGTCTGCAGAACCCAGCATGTTTACCAAGATACAATTTGTACAGTATTTCTGAGTCATTAGCATCTGGTGCACTTTTTTAAAGCTCTAAGTATATATTTAAACAGCATTAACTTGCATAAATAGTAATGCAGACGCTCAGCACTTTCATGAAATTAAGACGTTCAAATACGAGCTACCCAAAATCCGAGCAGTCCGTAAGAAAACAGTTGTTGGTAGGAAGGATTGGTTGCACCTGAAGAGGAAACCCTGGTCAATGGCTGCCTCTGTGGAGAAATTCATCACAGCTACAGAAGCTGCTTGTAATCTTTCAGAGGCCCAAGGACCTGTCAGATTCCTACTTCCCTTCCAAGCAAGGAACAAGACATAAAATTTTTTCCAACCTGGGAACCAAGTCTTGCAGAAAGTGTTCACCACTGATGTTGCAGGGATGCGAATGTATATATCGATCGCGTTCCTCTTGTGCTGTTGCCTACCTTTTCAGAAAGCTGGGAAACACAATACTGTATAATTCAATTCCCCCCATATGAGAAATGTTTAGCGGTACACCCCCAAGTCAAATGACGCGGCTGACAACGTGGACCTTTTGAAGGAGTTCCTCTTTGGTATCCTAAAATGTGGCCAAAATGCAGGTTATATTTACTCACTCAGCATTTTGGAAAGAAAATGAGGTTTCTTTGAGGGTTTTTTTGCTGACTTCAGTGAGTCATAAAGGAAAATCAGAAACACAGGAATTGACATTTTATATGTAGTTTAGCTACACACTGCACTTTGTGTCATTTTACTATGTCTGTGTTTTGTAAGTATGTGTGGCTTTCTACTAAACTTTAGTAGTAGCTGCCTTTGAACTTTATATATATATATGTTTTAACACAAGCAAAGGCGCTTTCAAACCAAGGGCAAACAACATTTTTGTCATGTAGAGCATCTGGCTCCAATTTCCAAGGAAGACACAAAAATGGAGAAATGCACGCATCGACCCCTTAGACATCACCTAAGTCTTGAGTAGTCATCACTGGTCTGACCGCAGGGTATTCTGGTTTTCTTTCCACTTTAGGTTGTAATTACTCAATGATGTTTAAAATTCTCACGGAATGTGTTGTGATTTACTGTAACGTTAAGCGTGCTTGATGAGAACAATTATAGTTTCCTAGCTGTTTAAATTTTCGGCGAGCAGGGGGGTGCATATGTACTTGAGAACAGGTTGCATTTATTTGAGAGATTAAAAAGACAGAGATAAATAGCCACTGTATTTAGTCTTAATTTAGTATGAATTCACTATTTAATTGTTCAGCGTTTAAGAATTATAAACTGTTGTTGAATCGTTAAAGCAATTAGTATTATCATTTTTATGCAGGAAAATAAAATTAAATACATATACCAGATGTTTCTTAAACAGCAATTTTCATGATGGCAGTTTAGTTCCTTTGCAATTATTTTCATTTAGTTTTATATTTGAAATGACATACAATGCCAAAGTAATAAAAATGCAAAAACTTAATGTATTTGGCAAAACCTAAACATCAAGATATAAGGCTACAGCTAGAAATTCGTGCCTCTATTACTGTGGGACCAAAAATAAAAAAATAAAAACACAATCAGTGCAGACATAGCCAGCAGAAGAAGGTGAGTGGTTCTGCAGTAACAACAGATGTTGGAAGATCATTCCACAATTGGGAGCTGATGGCTGAAAATGAATGAGCTCTGGAAAGGCAATGCCAGATGGCAGGGTATATTAAAATTCTGGAGGCTTGAAAGCAGCGTGGAGTAGAAGCAGAAGTCTTTTTTTTTTTTAAATTAAACTTATTTTTTTAGGTATGAAGAAATCATGTTCTTAAGTTTGGCTTGTTTCCTATCAGCACTGAGTCTAGAGAGACATGACCAGAGGACCGGCATGCTTTATATATGCCTATATAGCGAGCAAACATATTAAACGTTAAAGTTAGCCTTCTGTTATAGTAAAAGAGTACTTTCTTTTACCGTAAAGTTTTGCACAGAACACAAGGTTAGCTCTTTTACTCTGTGGCAATGGTTAAACAAAAAATGAGTGGTTTTAAGTTGAACTACTAATTTTAGTCTTAAAACTACTTAAGACCCGTGGACTTGCTTTTGCTGCTTTGCAGAATTTTTTTATAAGTCCATAAGAAAGTTACTCCACATAGACTTTTAATATGGCACTAAGTTTGCTTTAAATGTGGAAACTTTGGGACATAATAACAATTCCATCTAATGATATGGTAGTTGTGTTGAGTTTATGTACAATCACAGTGTGGGTCTTTGGTTACAACATTGTTTCAGATGTCATACTAGAATTCCAAAAGATGTGGATTAAATTCCTAGAATTAAAAAAAATGTTCACCTAGATGAAAGAAAATCACAGCAGCCTTTTCCTTTGTTTATCAGCTTACTTCTGTTTTGGCCTGTTGTTCCTTTTCAGATATCTTATAATGAGTAGACTGCTTATCCAAACTGCCAAAGGGATTTAGAAGGGAGTTGCCATTCAGAGCAATTGCAACTAAGATATTTCTTACAGAAATGCACAGTACAGTTTTTTTTCTCAAAGTGTTGGCTGTTATGCATAACTTACCCTTGGTTGCTTTTTTTTTGTACAGGAATGCTCGCCTTATGCTGCTCACTTGTTTGATGCTGAAGATGCTAACACACCAATGAGGCAGCTGGCGGGACTGTGTGGCCCGTACTGCTCAGAGTTCTGGCATCACTGCCGCTATACACTCAGCCTGCTGGTGGACAGCAACGTCACAGAGAGCATTGAAGACGACAGAGAGAGGTTCTGTAACTTCTTAGAGTTAAAGGACCCTGAGTATTGCTATCCGAATGTGCTGACAAATGCCGAGCTCAATGCCAACCTGGGAACCGTGCAGGCTGACCCAGAGGGCTGCCTACACCTCTGCTTGCAAGAAGTGGCCAACGGCTTGCGTAACCCAGTGGCCATGGTCCACGCAAATGATGGCACTCATCGCTTCTTTGTGGCGGAACAGCTTGGTTACGTGTGGGTGTACCTGCCAAATGGTTCCCGCATAGACCGGCCTTTCCTCAATCTGACCCGAGCTGTGCTGACCTCCAGATGGGCTGGAGATGAGAGGGGCTTCCTGTGTCTCGCCCTGCACCCACGCTTCACTGTCACACGCAAGGCTTATGTTTACTACTCCATCTCGGTGAAACGGGAGGAGAGGATCCGCATTAGTGAGTTTACTCTCTCCTTGATGGATATGAACATGCTCGACCACTCGTCCGAGAGGTAAATGTGTAGGACTGCTGAAGAAGTAATGCTAATTTGAGCAATGTTTTTATGTGAGGCTTTAAAAGCTGAGGTCATTCATCGGAACCTGTTTCACTGCTCTAAAAACATGGCAAAGGCTGCACTGAAGGCAAGGGAAAAGCATGTTTATCCTCTCCGCACTTTGAATAAATAGCTCTTTCGTATTATATTAATCCATTTTAGCCTCGTCTTTTATTAAAGTCGTCATTTTTTTAACATTTAGCTGCATAGAATATTCTGTAGAAGCTGCATCAATGTGGGCCATTAACTGATTTAAACAAAATTATTTTTACGTTCAACATGGATTCTCTATATTTATTAAGCTCAAACTCTGTTTGTTAGTTACTTAGTTTGTTCTTTATATGTGGCTTCGTATTTCAAGCCACAGACTTGAAGCTTGGCACACAGGTACTTCTCACCCTAAGTTAGGTTTTTGCAGACGCACACAGGTGCTTGTATTTTCCCCTTTCCAGTTGACTAGGGTTGTATTATTACAACCACTTAATCTGTAAAACAGTTTGGTGGTTATATAATGTGTTATTACTTTTTACTTTTCCACCGATATACCTTTTTTGGCTCAGGCAGTTTAGTTTCTAGTAGAACCTAAACCCCTTGCCTTTTCTCATTGGAAGCCCATGTAAGCTGAGGTACAGTACTACAATTTACCCAAACAAGATGAAGATTAGAAAATGCATGTATCCTTAAGTAACTTAAATTCTATTACTGAAATAAAACTAGTTATTTATGTTTTATATTAAACAATTAACGATAACATTCACATATAAAATATTATTATCAAGTAGCTTTTATTTTTTCATTGATAAAGCCACTGAAAGGTAGGGAGGGAGAGAAGACAAATAATAAATGTTCAGTGACAGGGAATATTCCTCGTGGCATAACTGAGTCTTTATCAGGTACGAAGTTTAGTTCCGGTGAAACACTGGAATGGGCAGAATCACCCTCCAATGCCACTGTAACTTAACAAAACAGACGTTTTCTCCGAGACCCAGTTTAAAATTGAAGCCGCTATAGTGGTGTCTGGCTGAGACAGGAGAAAAACAGCTATTTTGAGAGTACTCCTGTATTGAACAGTGGCAAGAGGAACTATTTGGTCTCAGTGTACAGTGGGGCATAAGCTAAACAAGATACCTCGCCTTACAAAGCAACATCAGAACAGTATATCATTGGCAAACATGCTTTTTGGGAATGCTTAATACTATTATTATTATTATTATTATTATTTTATTTTAAATTATTGGACAATAATACACAAAGTGAGAAAATCAACTGTTTCAAAACCATAAGACAGATGCCATGTAGGAAAACAATGGCATACATAACACTGTTCTAAGCTGAAGATGAATTTAATACTATTTTAAACTGTCTATATTTTTAACAAGCCATTGCTTTAAGCATATTTGTGTATATTTATTTAGCTGTTGATATGTAAGCATAATGTAGCTCTTAATTCTTCATTTGTGCATAGTGCATTCTGAGGCTTCACCTTTTTAACTTGTATAGTTATGGTTTAGAATCAGAAGACAGGAGGGCAAATTTATACAAATGCAAGTTTTCATTTTTATAGACTTCTATTTTCTTCTACAACCACAACCACAACTAGAAATGTCTGAAACAATAATATAATTCTAATCCCACAGTGACACAAGCAGGGAATTCTCTTCTAGTTGCTTTCTCTCTTTCAACCAGATGAACTGTTTTGTCCCTAATCCTTGGCAGCCTATACAAATTCGCTAAAGTGACATCTTCATTTTGTTGGCCTGACGTGAAGAATGTTGGAATTTATGAAACCAGTGTAATATTTTAACTGTAAGCAGAGTACGAAAGCCATGTATGTTTAGAGTCCATTGCAGCCATGTCACCCATATGCAAACATTCCTTCTGGCTGCCACAGAAACCTGGAGAAAACCCACAAAGAGCACTTGCTGAACTCAAACACAACAGTTACATTCTTAGTGTCATTTTTCCACAGAAGGAAAGCAACTGGCCTCTGTAAACCACAATACGTGACAGCATGTTCCAAATGAATGTTCCCAAGTTTCTTCTCAACTTTTTCCTTAAAACAATAACCTTAACAGAAGAAACAACATTACTGTGACCTTTTATTTAAATTTAACCTTTGAATTCTCTCATTGAACCTTTGAATGAAGCTATAAAGTGAGAGTAAGTTCATGTTAGCTTGTAATATATGTGAGAACACTTATGTATATAATCTGTCTGGCAACAAACATGATAGCCAATTACTATTACAAACATAGGGATATTTTATATGGCATATATTTATGCTATAGCAAACAGAAAGATGTATTAAAACAATAGCAACAACAGTCTGAATTTTAAAAAAAGTATAAAATCATACCCAATCACAAAAAAGTGACAACTGGAAGGACTGAATAAGGAAAAAAGAGCAACAGATCATGTCTAAATATAACAGCTTCCATTAAAAAACCTAACTGGAAAGTCATTTTAGTCTGTTTATGCTCATTCATTACTGCAACTAGGTCAGTATGCATGTTTCCATCACAAGGAATGAAGATGAAGAGAAATTAGAACTAAACAACTATCCTATGGAAGTATAATCTAAATGTAACATTGGGGTTGCACATACTTTAAGAGAAAAGGTACTATCAGAGCTTTTTAAAACAGGCAGGTGATTGAATTTTGCAATAAGAATAAAAGAATGTAGTGTCATGGCAGGGATCCCTCAGGGGTCACTCTATTCTAGTTGTCTGTAGTTCTGCTTATAGCTTTGGGTCACAATTTCTTTCTAAAGTAGCTCTCACCTGCATTTCAGTCATTGCTCAGCAAGTACTTTATATTTCCTTTTTGATGATGTTATATAATCATCACGTTACATTTTCCCATCAATTTATGTTCATAAATCTTCCATTTGTTCCCATTTTCCTCAAATGCTCATCATACGTGGGGTCACAGAGGTCCCAGAGCCTTTCACTCTTGACTAAATAAGCAAAGACTGTAACTGGCAGTAATTTTCTCAGCTTTGTGCTCATCTGTTTCTAAACTGTGTGACAGTTTACATGTTGCAGTTGTACCACTTGCACAAAAAGATAATTAACATCATACTCAAACAACAAAGTGGCTGTCAGTTGAGGAAAATAAAAATGAAATTTTGACAGAGGAAATGAATAGATAAAGCTTGCAAGTCAGATTAGCATGAAGATTATTACAAGAGTAGCTGAGTTACCCTGTGCTGCCTGGGTCAAAAAAGTGTAGCAGTGGAAAGGTAAAAAGCAATAACACATTATATATCACCAAACTGTTTTATCATTAAAGTGGTTGTATTAGAACACAAGTATTGTTAGTGCTGTCGAACAGATGGGTGCTGTAGACAGTAACACATGTGCCAGTCATAGCCAAGTGGAAAAGGAAAAAACAAAACCTACATCACCAAAATGTACTATTCTTACATCAATATGTGTGTGGCATTGTGTGTGTGTCATGTATAATTTCTTATTAATTTTTACATTTTTATTTGCACACATATAACAGCTACTGGCTCATGTGGTTGAACACATGGATGGTGCTAACATCAGCACACACACATATATACAATACACACACGCTGACAAAACATGCTGACAAATTACTGTGTGCTGTGTGTGACCTCTGCTTCACTGAGCTTTGTCAGACAGTAACCTTTCAGGAGTGTCATGAACTTGGCTACAGAAAACCTAACTTAGTGTGAGAAGTATCTGTGAGCCAAATTTCAAGACTGTGGCTTGAGAAGCAAAGCTGTGCACAAAGAACAAGCAAACAAACAAACAAACAAACAAGCAAGCAAACAAACAGAGATTTGGCTTTATAGATATAGATGAGACATGAAATCTCAGGCCATTGCACAGCACTCACGCAAGTACAAATTAAGGGGAATTAAGGTTAACCTGAACAACAACTTTGTTATATGGAAATAAAACAATGGAAACAAAAGAAAAAAAATTCCATACATCCAATGCTGGACAAGACGTGCATATCAATTACACTTCAAGCTTAAATCCCCTTGATTTTTAGCAGCCCAGGCCAAAAGAGCTTCTTTTTCCCATTGGTTGAGTGTTAGGGTACCAGACAGCTGTCAAGATTTAGCAGCAAACAGCAGGAGCTTAAGAGGGGATGAAAAAGAAAGCAGGGTCAGAGGGTTGTGAGGTTGGAGCCAGAAACAGGAACAATGGACTGGAATGAGAAAAGGGGAGAAGGTATAAAATTGTGAAGCTCAGCATACAAACAGACAGGGATCAGGAAGCTTCGTAGACAGTAGATAAGGATTTTGTTTCATCACTTATAGGAAGACTAAAAGGGTGAACAATAAAAGCCTTGCTTGCCTTCATTTGTTATCCCGTAACTGTGTCCTTTTGAACTGCTGCTCTTGGTATTTGATGTCTTGCAGTACAAATCATGACTGAGTTTTTACAATTCTAGACAGGTCATGAACTTTACCTTGTTTCACTCCTTATTACAAAGTTGTGCCATTAGGATGAAGACCATTGGACGATGTCTTGGTCATGTATATGTGTGTAAATAGGAGTTTAACCATTGTGGGAAGATACAGAGTGTGACAGTTGGTCCTGTGAATGTTTATTTGGTTGTAACGCTTTGGGTCAGCTCTGTTGCGGTGCCCAGGGGCTCCTGTTGTACAGACATGTCATAGAAGAATAAAGTTTGTATTCCCACATTCTTGTCTCGCAAGTCCTCCATCCATAATGCCAGCAGGTCCTTGTAGTATGTTTTAGGTTGGGAGCACATACAATATGTTGTGATTTTTTGGATTTCACTGCTTGTTTTGTAAAACATATAAAAATGTGTCAGTTTCTAACCGCCAGTGTATTACAAAACAGACACTTGTCATTGGACATTAAGAACATTCTTTAAATCCATATCTGTGTGAAAGGCTTTAAAAAGAATGTCAACGTTTTCAAAAGATAAGACTGGCATTCTGAAGACAGATTTTTTTTTAACTTTTTTGGCATGCAAAGTACTCTTTTTTACTCTCTGAATGTTCTGTCTTCAGATGGGGAGTATGATGAAATGCATAATAGAGAATCTAAATTGATGAAAAGCATTAACAAAGAGAAAAATGAACTTACTTAAGAGACATAAAATGAGGAAAAATGTGAAAAGTTATACACAATCTAACATAACTTTAGGGTAGAAACACAATGTGCTGAAAGTTTTAACGTGCACACATTCACATATTTGCATTTAAACAATAGCATATTGTTGGAAATATACAAAGAATGTAATCTTAGGGAATACAAAATTATCTCTCGGTCACCAAGACAATTTGGCATAATGGGAAATCTGAGTCCTTGAAATAAACACAGAAAGAATGTAACCACTGTGAGAAAATATGGCAGTGTAGTAAACTAATTACAAAAAGACTAAGGAAAGTGCTGTGGATAAACGGTGGTACTCCTCAAACAAGTTAAAGCTCTCTTTGTGAACCTGTATGTAGACAGGGAACTTGGACTTTTACATTTGTGAATAATATGAATGGTTAGGAAGATAAATTGTGTGCATTCATCTTCCTTGAATTTTCATCTTTTTGGTCAGTCAGTCTTGAGAAGGAGACATTACCCAGAGTAATTTGCTGCACAGTTGTATAACTGGTCACATTACCTCTATTTCATGATCACGCAGTTTTTTAAGATTTTTATGTCTCTATTCACGCATTTTGGATAGAGCCCTGAAAAATCCTTAGTATACGTGATACAATGTGGGAGACACTCCTCTAACATGAACGCTTCCCATACAATTTTATAACAGTCATCTTCTCCCACAAGAAGTGTGCCTACCAAGCATTTGATTTATTGCAGACAGAAGCATAATCCACCATGTATGTTCTAACTGAATACATTTGAACAACAAAGCAAAATTTTCTGCATTTTTGGCAGAGAATGAAGATTCATTATACACTTTAAGGACAAATGTTTCTACATCAAAGCTTTAAGATTTGAATCATGTTTTAGATCAGTTGAGAGTTATATGGCATTTGAATCCTACTGCAGTAAGCTGGTTATTGGTCTGTTTAAGCATCTAGTGAACTGATTTGTGTTTCTTTAAATTAACAGAAGCATCTTCATTTACATATGAGGAAAAAGTGTATTTACTGACATCGTTCTGATGCAAGATGTTGATGATGTGTGCTGCATTTGTCTTGCTTGTTTTGTTGTTATCCTCGCAAAAATCCACCAAAGCCAGTTTAATCCTATTGGCTGTCTAGATATAGCACACTGTCAAAGAAAAATTTCCTAATCCCATTTTGATATATTGGAACTCTCAACCATTTAACAATAGTTTTTTGAGATCTGGGAGCCAAAACTCCTTTGTTATTCTCCTGCAAGAGATGAAAAGCCATAATCATGTTTGACTTTACACAGCATTTTGTCATCACGGTTAGCATTGCTCAGATAGCATGAAATACCATGTAAAACCTGTCTTGCCACAACTAAGCTTTTCTTACAACATGCATTGTTTTTAAAAAAAAATCCCTTTGTGGTACATGGAATCCTCCTGTGTAATTTATTCCCTCCTTTGCAATTATCAGCATGAATAGCAAAAGTAGACCTTAAATCAAATTTCACAGAGGAGCCATGACAGCAGAAAAGAGGCACCTCAAGCATTTTTTTATATCGGTAGCAATTCAGTTTCAGACAATTGAGCAAACAATCTTCCACCAACACATTTGGTTGGTGTGAATTTTACCATTGTTCCAGCAGCTAATCGTAAAATAATTCTTAGTGTAAGCAGTAAAACATTCAAACTACTATTTTCCTTGTAACTGTGTTTCCAGGAAATTAAGAATTCAATTTACAGAATGGCCTTTTAGGACCAGTCTTGAAAACTCATTCCTCTACAGCATTCTGTTTTCAAATAAGAAAAACTGGATTTTATAGAACAGTTAACATCTGGTATTTTAATGCGGTCATTGCTTAGCTAGAAAAACTGGCAAAGCTGAACCTAATTACAACTTCTTCTTTCAACTGATCTGTATTGTATTAATTTTGCCACTATTGTAGCCCCGCCACACCATGTGCATTATATACAATGCAGTTCATAACAACAAAGTGCAACCTTCCCAAATTTTAGCATCTTTCTGCATTGTTTGATTTTGCACTTGTGTTACCAACCTAATACATAATGCAGTGCAGCACATTTCACTGTAGTATGAAAAGTTTGCCACATGCGATAATAAAATGCCTTGATGAATAGTACTGTAATCTGTCTCTGTAGATTTTCAGTATGTAAATGATCAATATTGAATAAGTTTTTTGTTTCAACTTGGCCAGACTGTGTCTATAAATGTTATTCACAGTGCAAAACTAATGGTTCTTGATTTGTTATTTCAGGAAGCATAACTAAATACAGTAATTCCTTGGTATCTGAGTCTAATTCATTCCTGAAAATGTGTTGAACACCAAATTTTTCAGATACCAAGTGCCTGTTTCCCATTATGTTAAATGGGGGAGAATAAATAAATAACGTGCTCCCAGCCCATTAGAAAACAACTAAACTAGCAAAACTATCAAACCATGAGTTCAGGAACAAACACCCTAAACACCAGTTACCTAACTAGAAAACACAATGTTGTCATTAATTTGCATGTTTATAACACGTAATACAACATGTACAATACAGGACATTTCACATGTTAGTGACCCCCGTGTCCTTCCATTACACATGGGAGATGAGAGGGCTCATGCATGGTTTTTGCAGGGGGAGTTCAGTGTTATGAGATGTTGAATAAAGGGAATAAAGACGTGTAAAAGCCACATCCGCGTCTTTGTTTCACACAACAACTAGTATTTAAATAAACGGGTTTATTTAAAAAAAAAAATTCTTTTAATGGTATGCAATAGAGTTTATTACAATACATTCAGTGTTATTTTACTACAGTACACTGTACAGCACTGTATGGTATTTATTTGTAGATTTTTAAATGTGTTTTGATTTTTTTTATTATGGATAAGGTTTGGACAAAAATTTGTTATTTCAAAAGTTTTTCATTTGAATACCAATATATAGGTATTAATTTTCAAGAGCTCATATAGTGAAAATTCGGATATAGAGAGCTCTGATACTGAGGAATTGCTATATATTGACTTGGTTGATTTGATAATATACACTACTCGGAGTCACTAGTATAAAATGTGCACTTTTTATCTTGAAATATAAAAATATGCATGACAAACATTTTAATAATAAAGTGCTTCTGAAATCTAATAAATCATTGGGAAAATATAAGTAACTGTTTAAACAGATTAATTATTAATACTGTTAACTATTACCTGTACATTTACATTCTAATATACTTTTTAAAATTCCATTTCTTATTTAGAATTCTGCTTGAAGTTGTGGAACCAGCTTCCAATCACAATGGTGGACAACTTCTTTTTGGGTATGATGGTTACCTGTACATTTTCATAGGAGATGGAGGCAAAGCAGGGGACCCTTTTGGCAAGTTTGGAAACTCACAGAACAAGTAAGTATGATCATACAATACATGCCAACATTTGGCTGGCAAAATAGAGAACATTTTTGTACAGAAAATCATACAGCATATTTACAACAAAATTTAATCTTTTTAAATTTATATAGCACCGGTCAAGCAATTGAATTGAACATGTATATGTATTAAAGAAGTGATTAAATAAGATGACTCTAAAGTGTATTTTACAAGTGCATCATAACTTTTGAATTTTATGATTAAAAGTATGCAAGGCTACATAGCTTGGTTTTGCCAGCATGTCACTGAAAATCATTTTGAACTCCATTCCCTACAATCAAACAAACCAAATAAGTTATGTTGCTGTAGTTTGCTGTAGTTTGCTGCCAGAAACTAATAACTTGCTAATATCTTCTTATCTAATTTAAATTCACCTTGGATGCAGGTAGTAACAGTGTACCAACTATTCCTCGCAGTATTCACTTTTGAAAGAGTACGAATTCGTTGTTGAAAGGAACATTTTATCTGTCTTTTTTACATATCATTTTGTATCTTGCAAAAAAAATGTTTCTGTATCTGTAATCACTGGAAAGAATGTAATTAGAAGTCTTTTGAGATCACTCTTTTGTGAATACAGTGGGGGAAGACATTAACCTGATTTATATTTACATACTACATAGACAACAGGCCTTTGAGAATTTATTTTGTTCAGAATAATTGGAGCAGATCAAACATGATGTAACCAAGTCTCTTTCAATTTGCTGCATTATAAAATTATGATCATTAACTAATAAGGTCTTGCACCAGCACTCGTTTTCCATTGTTCTACCTGGATCAGTTTTCCTGTAAACTAACAATACCTTCTTATTATCAGGCCAAAACAGAATAGAAAACATTGAATAGATTTTTACAACTTGAATTTATTGCAGTGGGAATGTGTGCATCAGCAAAGAATGTGATAAATGTGTTTATATCTTTAAATACCCATAAAAATAATGTTACAGAATGTTAATTTTGTGAACCACGTGAACTATGAATCAGTGCTTGCAGGGCATAGCTCATCATGAAGCCATTACAAGTCCAGCAACGGAAGGCAATGTTATAAAGACCAACCCTTGCCAGTAGTTTGAAAGTTCTAGATTTTAAATCTTAAATCCATTAATGTCAGTGGCATCCCAAGTTAGCATGCAAAGCCATTAAACACATTGGTCACAGCAAATAGCTTTCAAATGATAAATTTTAACTGCATTTTCTTTTCACTCACATGTATTTTCCTCAACCACTTGTCCTTGTCAGGCTCATGGCAGTCTGAAGCCTATCCCGGAATCATGTGCTAGGTATTTGAGTAAGAGGGGTACCCCCTGGACAAAAAAACCAGCTATTGCAGAGATAGATACACATGCAGACAGTCACACACAGTCACGCACTGTCAGCAATTTAGGGTGACCAGTTAAACTGAAATGTGAACTGTAGGAGTAAACCTGAGTTACCATTACTTTTTAAAAAGTAATTTCTAGAAGGATTTCAGATGAGTGGAATCACTCCAGCCACTTGATTTTTCTGTTATTATGTAAGATATGCCCACTTTTGCATACAGGTCCACCTTGTTGGGTAAAGTACTGCGTGTTGACATCAACAACAATAATGGCAGGCCATACAGTGTCCCCTCAAATAACCCCTTTGTTGGGGAAAAAGGGAGCCGAGCAGAAATTTATGCCTATGGTGTACGGAATATGTGGCGCTGCTCCATTGATCGAGGAGATCCTATCACAGGCCAAGGAAGAGGACGAATGATCTGTGGTGACGTGGGACAGAATAAGTTTGAAGAAGTGGACCTAATCATCAAAGGAGGAAACTATGGCTGGAGAGCAAAGGAGGGTTTCTCTTGCTATGATAAAAAGTTGTGCCTCAACTCATCACTGGGTAAGATTAGACTTTATTTTGGAACTTTGAAGAACATGTGAGTACTGCATGTTAGGCAGCTCTCATATGCCTAAAAAAAGAAATACTTCACAGCCGTGTAGCCCCCATCCAATTATAGTAACTTTATTCAAACTATTGTGTTAATCCATATACAATCCCTTACAATCCCTTTTTTCTCTCATTTTTTAATTGGGCAAAAGGCACTTTTCTATCCAAGGGGTAACACTTGGAACTGCCTTACAACAGAAAAAAATAATATGGGATGCAGTGTTATCTATTACTATTAAAAATAATAAAATGAGCAAATGACTAAAACCATAGTTAAAGAAAAGAGTAAACAGGTTTTGTGCCATGTTTGGTGTTGAAATATGTTGTGTTGATTCTTTTCAGATGACATTCTGCCCATTTTCGCATATCCTCACAAACTGGGGAAGTCCGTCACGGGGGGCTATATCTACAGAGGCTGTGAGATGCCTAATCTGAATGGACTGTACATCTTTGGAGATTTCATGAGTGGGTATGTTAGAAACATTTAAAAAGAGCACATTCTGTAAATTGTTTCTGTGAAGTTATAGCAAGGTAGCATTGTACTGGCCATGTACCTCCAAGTCACTTGACTGAAGTTAATGTAGAATATAGACTAACACAAAAACAAAGCTGCAAAGGATCTTTCCAAGTCTGACGGGTTATGTGGCATCATCTAAAACCAAAGCCACTCTAACACATTTCAAAAAATAGCTGGTTACCTCATTTATCCAGTCCTATGCTATCTATGATGACCAGTCAAATATCATTAATGTCTGGACCTGAGCATGTTCAGTAGGTGTAGCTCTTCAGATTGTTAAAATTTCCATGTTGTGCATATTACGCATTTCTATGGCAACATATTTATTTGTTTAAAGGCATTTGTGTGAAATGTTCTCTTTTTATATCTAAATGTGTGACAAGTAACAAATACAGTTCATCAAATATTATGAAACGATATGAAAAAAAATCAGCCAGTGGTCTGGGGTAGTAATAGTGTGCTGTTATTTTTGTCTCTAAGGCGCTTGATGTCTCTCAAGGAGAACCAGACTACAGGAAAGTGGCTGTACAATGAGATCTGTATGGGTAAAGGGCAAACATGTAACTTCCCCAAGCTCATCAATAGCTATAATAAATACATCATCTCCTTTGCTGAAGACGAGGCAGGTAACCTTGACTACCTCATGCACATCTTACCGTTGCTGAGACCAAAGAAATCAGCTCTTTGAATTGTTCCCCCAAAAACCAGAGAATGCTATATTTTAAGTATAACAGATGGCTAGATGACTATCAGTTTTATTGCACAGTTCAATGTTTTGAATATGACCGATGGAAATGTATTACTTATATCAATATTAATTATGCCTAAAATATACTTGTGTGTGCATGACAAGTAGTTGACGTGACAAGTTAATAATAGGCGTTTCTTACTTTAAGACATTTTCCCTGCATAAAAAAGTAGTGTTTAGGAAGCAGTGGCGATCATACCCAAACCCCGTCCCTCAAAATAGTTAAGCATTTAATGCTTCACTTGGCTGAATTTTGCTACTTGTAATTTGTTTTAAAGTAACCTGGGTCAGCAGGAAGGATGTGGAACATTAGACAGCCACTTCATTTTGCACACCACTGCCTATCCCACTAACATTTTCTGTTCAAAGCCTCTTGATGAGAAAGCCATGTTGGAAACAAGAAATTACTTGAAATGCAAGTTATGCCAAATACTTATCCCTGTATTTTCTTAAAGATCCTATTTATTCAATAATATGGTAATTTAACTTTATGAGCCTTGTTGAAAATCAAACTCAATATGGACACGTTTTATGTTCTTAATGTACATTGACATCAAGTAGTTTTATGTCAAAATGGACAGACTAAAATCCTTTCACTGTACTGTAATAGAGCAATAGCAGAAGACAGCCATTGGTTTGATTTTTGTTCAGGGCACTGCTGACTCTCTGGGAGAAAAACTCCACAGTAATGGATGATGTTTTTTAGAACGATATAAAAATGTACTTTCCATAAACTGAACATTTACAGGGGTAGAAAAGACAAGTCAAATTTTTTACAAAGTTAATTTCCAACCAAAACTTGCATGAAATGAATGAAATTTTGAAAATAAGTCTAATGTGCTTTATTGATAATAATTTTGTCAAACAGATCAAAATCTTAGAGTGGCATGGTGGTGTAGCTGATGCCTTGCAACTCCTCAGCTCTGTGCTCAAATCCAGCTCAATTTGTGTAGAGTTTGCATGTTCTTCCTATGTTTGTATGGGTTTCCTACAGATGCAGACCAAAAGACATGCTTCAGCCAAACTGATCAGTCTAAATTGCTCTTGCTGTATGTATGGGTGAGTGAATAAATGAGTGCCCTGCAATGGACTTAGTGCCTCATCCAGGACGGACCTGGTCTCATGCCCTATGTTTCTACCATAGGCTGAAGGCCACTGCAGATTTTCATTAGACAAGCAGTTATGGACAATTAATGTCCATGGATGGATGGATCAATTAAATTATTGTTTAAATATTTTAGAGGGCGTGACCATATCTCTTGCTAATACTGTAATGTGTCAACCATTTTTTTAGGAGAACTTTACTTCTTGTCAACTGGTGTTCCTAGTGCAGCTGTTGCAGCAGGAGTTATCTATAAGATAGTAGACCCTTCTAGGTAAGAGGTGACATATCCAAGAGTTACACAAACAAATGTGCTGGCATACTGATGTTTTCTGTTTTTGTGATTTGATTTTCCTGTTGAGTAACTTCAGACCCTATTTAGATCATTATAATTAAATCTGTTTAGCCAATTTAAGAGGCATTTCAGGTACAAAAAGAAGTCAAGTGATAATTTTCCTCCGTGCTCAATAAAAGGTTGGCATACTGCAGCTGCTATATAGCTTAATGCTTCACACAATGCTTCCTCCAATTTCAGGAGAGCACCTCCAAGAAAATGTGTCTTCAAACACACTCCCGTCAAAGTAAAAGGCAGGTTAATTCCCTTCAGACCTCGTCAAGGCAAGTAACACTGTTAATAATCAAAAAACGTACTATTGCCCATTTTGAGTTCTAATATCAACAATGCCTGAGCTATTACAATGAAATAATGGCTAGCTGTTCGGCTGTCTTGTATTTTCCAGAATTTGTGATCAACAAGAAACCTACCATGACTACTACTACTACTACTACTACTACCACCACCACAACAAGGACAAGGACTTCCCCAAACAGGCCATTATCATCTACAGTCAAGCCTACCAGCAAGCCTAAGACTGGCAGCAAGCCAACAGCTATGTCCATTGTAACTGCTACTAAAAGATTTTTGCCCAAATCTACTACAACAACACCTGCACTGGTAACAACAAAGTGGAGCCAGGCAACTACAATGATTCCTGTGTCAAGCACCCTACCCATTCAGGTCAATACCTCCCCAACTCTTAAACACCGATATAGTACCTTCACTACTACTGCCATTCCAAAACACACTGTTCCATACACCAACAGCAACAGAAGGCCTCCTCAAATCAGTACAAGTTCAGGCAGGCAACAACACACCACAGACCAAGGACATGGTATTTATTTGAAAAATCTTCAGACTACTTCCAGAACCCTCTACTGGGCATCTACCCCCAAGCCCATTACCAAAACACAAAGACCCACCTTAACATTTTCAAAGATGCATGAGAAGCCCATCAGACAAGACAACAAGCCAAACTCCTCACAAAGGCTAGTAGGGAAGCGAGTCCATAGGAAGGGCCAGAACTCCAAGCCAAGAAAGTTACGTCAGCGCAGGTTTCGACAGGGAGCAGTGCGGTTGGTTAGTACTGAGAAGCTGCCTTACCGGGGGCGGGTGGAAATCTTTGTTAATGGGGAATGGGGCACAGTGTGTGATGACCTGTTCAACAGAAAGGCAGCAGCTGTAGTCTGCCGCCAGCTAGGCTTCCCATTTGCCCTGCGGGTAGCGAAAAGAGCAGAGATGGGTGCAGGAAGGGGATTAAACATTCTGCTAGATGATGTGGAATGTGAAGGTACAGAGAGCACATTGCTAGAGTGCAAAAGGGCCAAACTTGGCAAACACAATTGTTCTCACCAAGAGGATGTTGGGGTGGTGTGTAGCTACAATATGTATGAGGAGAACTAGGTACAACTCTAAATCACAGCTGAAATCTACTAAAATGACATGACAGCTGTCCTTACAGTTTAATACTTCATATCCTGTTCATTTTCAAATAGAAATATACATAACCACATATTTACTAGTTAATCTTGAAAAAACCACTTCAATTTACACCCCAGTATTCCAGATATCTATATAACTCCTCTCATTAATTCTTCAGTAAACTTATAGAAATAGATATGGTTACACTTAGCAATAAAACAGTTTATCAAAAACGACTTAATGCTGAGCAGTAAAAATATAGGTGATTTATTTTTCATGCAACGTAGGTACCTTATCAAAAAAGGTATCTCCTTTCTGAGGCTTTAAAGTGTTTAATATACTATTCATATTACTGAAAATAATTTCCACTGTCATTTTGACTTAACTATTTGAAAAAACACATTTCACTTAAATTTCTCAAAATATTATTTAATCATTCCAAATGTACTTTTTTGTCACAGGATTAATGTAGTTAGTGTAAAAGACAAGACAACAAACCAGGTAGTCTGTATTTTTAAATGGGATATAAGATTAAGGCAAAGTTTAAATAACCTGAATTATTAAAGGCACATATGACAAAGTTATCTAAATACTGGGTAAACTGAGTTTCAGGATGGGTATGTTTTGGCATAGGTGAAAAGAGGGATGTTGGAGACAGTCAAATGGGCATGTCAGAAAAGTGTAATAATGATATGAAAAAGAAAGATGCTTAGATTATAAACAGAGCAAAAGAGCAAGGAATGTTTCATGTGAATATTTTACTTTAAAAGCTGTTGCAGAGGAAAGAATTCTGAGTCCTATATAACTGAAATAACTTACACATGAGGATGTTAAATTCTTTAAACCTCTTAGCACCTGATCTATCCAAAATAATAAAAAAAAATAAATTTTACTGATAAGGGTATCCTAATTAACTGCATTTTCATGACCATGTCAAACATCACAATATGTAATAATTCCCAGATAGTTTAAAGACTCCACTTTAAATAGAAAAAGTTCTGTTCCACAAAAGAACAAGTGTGTGTAAACTTGCAACTGCATTTTTACTTGCTTACTGATGGGATCTCCATCTTGTTGTCTCCATTTTAGGGGTTTCAGGAGACAACTTACTGGTTTTATCTTCTGTGTCCTGTTGTTGTCTCCATTTTACGGGTCTGAGGAAAAAACTTACGGATTTTATCTCCTGTCTGAGCCCAAGTCCACAGCCATGAAGAAAGTAGGGTCCGCAGTAAAGTATCTCACCAACAACCAGGTGACCTGCTTTTTCTAGTTCTGCATTAAATCCCATAGTGTTGAATTTAATCACAAATCAGACCACACAGCACAACCACACCATCATCAAGACGATTTCTAACTAATTCTCTATAGTTTTCCACCAAATTCCACTGAAAAAGCTCTCCTCTATCAAAAAGTCAGCAAAGCAAATCATTTTCCACTTGATTTCCTGCCAGAGTATTCCCACTGGCAGCTTATCCAGCTGAGGTGCTCAGTTCATTTTACATTTCTGCAAAGCCTTCTATGAAGCTCTTGGCCCCACAGTCACACCCACATGCTATACTGCTTACATGCTCAGACTAAGGGCCAAGTCAAGTCACTTAATCCAGAGGTCTTCACAAATCAGGCACAGAACAGCCAATTGCTTCCATGGGTATTAAATTATATGGACATAATTTCCTTCTAAGTAGATCAACTGTCACAGCAATGGACAGCTGTAATTTCAAGGTTTATTCTTCAAACCTTGCACCCAGTGTTTCCAAGATAGGCTGCGGACTATTAGGACCCTGACCAGGGCCAGCGGTTAAGGATAATGGATGGATGGAAGGATGAATGGATGGACTAACTGTCATTTAGTTCTTCCCTTGAAATATCTATTAGGCTTGTCAATTGAAGAACCTCCATCCACTCAAGCTCCTTAGGTCAACAAATGACATAAGTGGTTTTCAATGGTCATCACTAATCTGTCTAAAATGTACAAATCAAGCAAAAGACAGATGGCTGACATTCAAGAGCTGTTTATCAGTAACACCCATGGCACTGGGTATGGGTTTTCCTCTCAGGATATGAAAGGAGATCCTGCATTTCAGTGCTTTCCGGATGTGCTCTGCTGCACAAAAGGAGCAGGAGGGTTATGGTCTTGAAGAAAGGTTGTGGGATTGCTGAGTCCCACACAGCCAATCCTGATGACAAATAACCACAGCAGTGCTGAAGACATGCTCTCAAGGTGCATTCAACTGGTCATTTGTCTGCTGCTAGTCAGTCTAAATTGGTGTTCCAGTTGGCTTCATTTACAATCCCTGGGGACACTACCTTAAGCAGTGCTAAACAGCTAAGGGTTGTGCAAGTTGTTGGAAGCAGATGTCACCATGGTCTTCCATAAACTAGATAGCCCTAGGTGAACAGTGACTGAATTGAGTAAAAAAAGGACAATATACTGTATAAACCATTGGATAGTGATTCTAATTAGTCAATCTTGAAAATTACATGTGTAAATAATATTTTTAAAAAGTCTAAAATAGCATCAGTCTTGGTGTGCAATTTAAAATTCAAAATTTAAATTTAAATTAAGCCATATAAACTGGATTCTTGTAATATTTTTAAAAGTCAAATGACATGTAACTCAAAGGTGCATTTGATGTAACACTAAATATAATTCAACAATAAATTTTATTCATTACAAAATTCAAACTTGTAATAATCATTGCTTTCATACTCACAAATATGAAATGAATACAGTTCATTGTGTCAGCTGACCACAGAATATTGCATACTCAGCATTTTATTGTCATTGGTATTTGTGCACTGTTATGACTATTAATGCTTATAATCCTGTAAATTTGTCATTGGTAACAGTACACACTAGCACGGAGCACAGAGAGCTGCACAGCATTGCCAAACTTGGTATTTTGGAGATTCTACATACAGTATTCCTCCATGCAGCAAAAAGGTTTGTTAATTTATTGGCTTCTGGTGGCTCTGGCTGTTCATGTGTCTGGCAACCATTATCTCTCTTGTGATTAGGAATGGAAAGTGAGCACTTGCTCCTGAAAGTCAGAAATCACATCTTCATCACCCTCCAGGAAATTAAAATTGCAGAACTTGTCAATATTCTTGCACAATGGATCTTAACAAAGAACCAGTAAAAATATTACCAAACTTTCCTTGTTATCTTCACTTCCCTAGAGGATGACAGTACATTTAGCCATATAATGAGGTCTTTTGCAAAAACCACTACCCTGAATTATAAAAATACGTAACCTTTTGTCATACAACTGGCTTTATTTTTGCCCAGTATACTGTTGTATTACTTCCACAGTGGGTGTTTTATCCAGTATTCACTTTTTTGGCTTGTATCAAAACATCTTGGAACAGAGACATACAATGGGTGTCTCAAGGTTTTGGTCCTTAAGTGGCATCACTCCTAGTTTCGTTCAAATATATTAACAAAGTCACACTTCCATATGAAAACCAGTTATAAAGTTCCTCATTCCTATTACACTGACATTCTGAACCAATCACAACCACCAAAATTAAACATAAATAATGACTGATTTATCAGATTTAATGCTATTATTACCTTTAATTCATTTATCTGATGCTTTTCTCCTGGATCATTTTTACTGGACAAAAGGATCTGCAGCAGGAGCAGAGATTCATTTATGGGACCTTTGAGTCCTTGAAGAAAAAATACAAAAGTTATAAACACATAACTATTCATCTGTTATATAAATCATATATGTTAATGTTATAAGATGAATACTCTTACAGCAATATTAGGCCATAATCAACTGAATCACTTAGCATCAAACATTTGCTATTAATGCTGCACCTGTAACAGGGGACACTACAATATTATAAACATTCATGAGCCAAACAATAATGTTCCCTTCCAGGGTGAACCTGCCTCGGGCTCTATGCTCCATGTCTAGGACAGACAGCTGATCTCCTGTACCCTGTACTGGACAAGAAACAGCGGTATATCAAACCTCCCCTCACAACAGAGAACTCACTTAACGGTCTGACTTCACGTACCGAATTAACCTGGTTATGTCAGAAATGGGCGTCCAAACTCACGAGACAATGGACTTTTATTTTGAAACATGATTCGCGAAACAAAACCTGAAGTTCATCCATATGGCTTACTTTTATACAGCATCCTGCTTATATGCTGAAGCATAAAATGAGTCTAAATAAATAAATAAATATATATATATTAAACATATACTGAAACTGAAATAAATATATAAAATTTTAATATTCGAACAGTATGGGCGTAAGTCATGACGTTTTGCTTCGACAGCCCAGTTTATGATCGTTTCCGGGAATGTTGATACCTATTGGTTGGCAGTTTTAATCGCAAGGGCTGCTGGGCGATTTTTTTTGTGATGTTGCACTGCCGGAGAGAAAGTAAAACGTCCGTTTGCTAATTTAGTTTTAAATCCGAACGCTTTTTTCTTTTTCATTAAAGAAAGTCTTATTTGACGCGAATTTGTCGTACTGCTGTCTTCAACATGGATTACTCGAGTACCCCAACCGGCTTCAGACAGCGTAAGTTACGTACGTCACGTTATTTCATTTACATACATATTTTGAATATCTTCGTGTTGCATGGTGGTAGTGATTTGTGAAATGTAGAAATGCGATTGAATGTTGTATTTAGTAGGTGTAAAGGAGCAGCGTCAACCTTTTGTTTTCCCTTGTGTCTTCTGTCACTGAGGATGTTTTCTTGTGACTCAGCCCAGCCCAGACCTGAAACTACTGTACATCTTTAGTCGTACTCTCTTTACTACATCTGTATTTGCCTACTTTGGACAATATTTTTACATATTATTCTGTCATAAACAGTAATCTCTTCGATAAGTCGACTGTCTAAATGTGCTTTCCATTTTAAAATTGAGTGAAATTATTTAATACCCTGAACTGAGTTGTGACCAAATTTGAGTCTGATTTTTTGCATTTATGAGTAACAATAGTCAAGTGTAAGGTTACTTTTAAAGTTTCTGATGGTAATGGTAATTACATCCCCAACTTGCATGATTTCACCTTACGACCCCATTTCCAGGAACACGTTATACTCATAAGTAGGGGATATCTGTTCTTCCATCTTGGTCTGCAGTTCTGCAAGATCAGGTGTTTTAGGAACAGCAGGCACCAGGTGGTGTAGTGGTTAGAGTCTTCACATTGCAATCAAAAGACCCTAATTCAAATCTCAATTCCCTCTGTAGTACCCTTACGCTGAAGTGCTACAGTAAAAATTCCTCAGCTGTACAAATGTGTTGTTAATTCACTGCTCTCAAATAGGTAAAAATTATATTGCACCTGACAGAAGTTTACTACTACTATTACCAATACTAGTTATTATTACTCATTTGGTTTATAGTTTTCTCCAAAACAACTTAAAGCATTTTACTCATTTATACAGCAATGTATTTTGTAACTGGACCAGTTCGAAAAAGCATCTCGATGAAGGGTAGAGCAGAAGAAAAGATCAAATAAGAACCAACACTAACGTTTCCTCTAATTTCTAAGAGGCTGTGTGCACAGCAGCAGAGATATTTACTATGTAAACAGAGGAAACTCGTCCATCATCTTAAAGATTGCAAAAACGATATGACAGCAGTGAGAACAGAAAAAGACAGACAGTGTCAATATATACTGGTCTGACATGAGCAGGTGGCCAACAGCCAATTTACACTGACTGTTGCATAAAACATTTGAAGACTTGAAAACTGATGCCAGAAGAGTATGTTACATATGTCCCATCCATAACAAAAAAGTAAATTATGCCTATATAAAAACACAGCGTATACATCATGTAACTCTACAGTGTTATCGATAACCATTGTAGTACATCACAAAGAACAACGAGCTTTCCTGAAATCTTAAAAGAATCAGGGCCAGAGGGATACAGAAACATTTCTAGGTTAGACTAAAAATAAGACCCAGACATCATCAACAGTGATGATCATATTTGTAACTTTCTTTACCAAAAGGAAGAACAAGTTTTTTACTTCAGGTACTTTTATTTTTTAATATTGTTACTCAATTGGAAAATGGAAGACCGCTGATGAGCAAGAAGAAGTTGCTACCATTGTTGCCTCTCACTTTTAAAAAAATAAATAAATAAAAAGGGAAAAAATGGAAGCCCTGTCCTTCCTCAAAAGTAAATCTGTATCCTGCAGCAAGTTGAGTAATCCTGAATACAGAAATGACAATGTGTAAAGTACTACATACAATTGCATTACTGCATATACTTAATGCTTGCTGTTAAGTAGTTATGTTAAAGGAGAACAAGGAGTAAATGTGGTTTCACAGTTAGAGCTTCTTGTGCATGACCTTTAAGAAATGGTGTTTTACTTCTATAGTGAGTAGCTATGTGAAATGAAATGCTTAGAGACTTTTGCACGTCAGTATCAGGCAGCCTAATTTGAGTTTCTTGTGCATTTGAATTTGGCCCCAGTGAATGTCATGTCTGGCGCCTCACAGTTTCTTCATCTGCTTTCAGTTCCTTTAGCTGGTGTTGCACTTTAGGTTTCAACAAACCGTGACATTCTGCCCTCTCTGCAGAGCCCAAAGTGAGAATGAGGAGTCCAGGGCCAGGCGTTTCTGACCCCAATCAGCTCTTTGATGACACCAGTTCTGGTCCTGCCGGCTACAGAAGTCAAGAAGGCTCAGGGATAGGCTACCCTGCACAGGCCCTGCTCTCTGAACCCATGTCCAACTTTGCCATGGCCTATGGAAGCAGTCTGGCCAGCCAAGGAAGAGAGATGGTTGACAAAAATGTAAGATTTACTGGACTGAATAATTTAACCACCCATTAAGGTTTCTACTTAATTTTCTGAAGAGCAGGTGCTCAGCATATATAGTTGTGAGGTACAAATGGTAATGTATTCAGAGCAGCTGGTTTATCTAGCAGTATTATCAGCATTTATATTGCTGACTTATTAAAGCTGAAACCCTGGAACTAGCTGCAGATTCTGTTGTGTATTTGTGAAATCTTAGCTGTTGATTACTTTATTGTAGTTGTTTTTTGAAGCATATATCATTCACCTGTTGTTGGATTTAATCAGGTTCATAATTAAAATGTTTTCCGGACATTTTCCGAACATCTGAACCGAAACCTACTGGTCTACCAGCCTTTAGGACTGGAATTGCTGACCCCCCTCTTTGCACATCTTTTAAGATTTTGTTTATTAAAATTTTCTTCATGTACATATTGCTTAACAGATATGGATGAGTTACCCAAAGTGCGTCAGCAATAACTATAAATGCACATACAGTTATCGATCATTATACGAATCTAATGTATTCCTGAGAATGGATCGGTAAACAATTTTTGTATAGAAGGAGCCTATCCTTCGTTATTTAAATGGAAAAAACACATTCCTGGCCCGTCCTAAATCCCCCAACGCATTTAAAACGCCAGTTACCTTATTATTAAGCAAACGAACTTTAATAAACACATTATTTGGTATGTTGGTGTGCAATGCAGTGTTATACAGTAATGGCTATGAGTTTTGCCCCCCCCCCCCCCCCCCCCCCG